>CM029376.1:13378800-13553800 GCA_017165825.1 Hepsetus odoe
AAATGAATCAGAAGTGCCCCCTGCTTTCACTGCAGAAAGATTCTTAGCTTCTTTTATTAGCACATGCAGCTCTCCTCCATCATCTACTCTGGCCTTTTTGCCTGAGTGGAACATAAATGAGCAAAAATTATTTCCCAGTTCATGGCTTGTGCCTCACTTTGCCACAAGAGCTGCATTTTACCATTCCTTTAATATTCTCTCACCTTGTTCCTTTCCTGCAGGCATTTTTTTCTCTGAAATGTACTTTAGGGAAATTACCAGTTCTCCTTTGTACTGGGCAAAAGCAGACAATGGCAAGGAGTTGGCTGCCTGCAGAGAGAAACTGTCCATTAATACTAGAAAGTTATAAAGAGAGAGAAAGTTAATTAAAAGGCACGTACCAAAAAATGGAAACAAATTAACTGTGAATTGGGATTAGATACCTTTCCCCTGAGAGTCACGCACTCTTCATGGGCCGAATCAATGTCATGGCAGTCCAGGGGCAACTCCACCTCCCCAAGGAAAGCGTTGCGACCAAAACGGTCATAGTGCCAGACCGAGAGCTGAAGTATACGAGTCATCAGCTGGGAGCGGGCAATGGAGTACTAGAATAAAAAGACAGAAGGATGTGTAAACATCTGCTCTTATTGATGAGTGATAAATGAGGAAATTTGTGTATCAAGATGTGGCATTATTTACCAGATTATATGAAATGCCTTATTGACTTTTCAACAATATGCAATATTTCCAGTAAGAATGAAAGAATAAGCAGTCATAAGAATCAATACAGGTCTTCATCATGCACAAGGACAACAGTGTACTTATCACTTATCGAGGGATTATGATAGGATGCCAAAGGTCACATTACATGATCTTGAAAGTATGTTACCATACATGCCTAATTGTCTAGTGTAATACAAAGGCTTAGTAATTGGAATGGGCATTTGTGAACCATTCAGTCAGGTGATACGACATTTCTTTCCGCAATATGATAAACTCATAAAACACAATTCACTGCTTATTTGTCAGTATTAAAAAAGGCATTTAGAAATACCTTCAAGGTCTCATTGTAAACAGGGTTGATAGTCTTCTTTTTGATAACAGTTTTTTTCTTGCTCTGACGGGACTTGTCTGGAAGAAGGTAACTCTTGACGTACCTATGAAATTAAATAAGCTGTACTCAGCATTCTGGAAGTCTAACACCCCCCTCACCCATCCACCCACCCACAATTACTTTTCCCTCTGGAAACAGATGAACTAAAAGTAGGTTGCACAGCTGGAAAGTTATACTGTTTGGCTGAGAGCAGAGAATTTCCCCAGGTTGGTTTCATAACCACACGTAAGGCAAGTTATAAAATAAGTGGGTTTCTAATCAACAATGCTTAAAGGAGAATTCCACTAATAAAAAGTGCAATGATGTTAAGAGCTTCACTCAAGAGAAAATGATCACCACAACTGTTCACAATCACGGAGTTGGAGTGGAACCAAACGTCTTAAGATGCCTCATGACAATGTCAGAGATTCATGAGGATCATTTTAAACTGTGCTCTCAGTCTGCATAAAAAACAAATTAGCATCTTTGGAATTACATATAAAAATTTAGATGGCACTACTGGCATTCTGGATAGCAAAATACATGTTATCTATTGTACACATCACAACCCCTGGTTCCTATCACTTCAATAAAAATGAGTTTGCCATGCACCTTTCCACATACCAAACCACATTTTTTTGTGACTTTTTTTGCATTTGAACAAAGTGGAAATCTCTTCTTATATTTGAAACAACTGAAAACCAGTATTGATCTATTCTTAACACTCACGGGTTGCACTTCTTTTTGGCAGCGTCAGCATAAGCAAGCCCATGACACTCTTTGACCAGAACTGACAGGTTCTGAGCTGCTTCATCATAGTGGAGGGAGAAGAGAATTTCTCCAGTCACGTCCACGGTGTCATAATCCCCAGCCTCACTGTAAACGCTTGCCATACTGCCCAGAGTGCTCTGAAACAGTGCAAACATATTGCCTTGTGAACTGTGTTTACGATAACAGAACAACTAAAACTACAGCAAACCAAGACTCTGTTTTACCCTGGAGCTACGAAGACTGGCGACACTGTTACCCACAGTTTTTCTGTGCATGCTGACCAAGTTATCAATGTCTTCCTCATCCTCCTCTTCATCCTGATGAAACACGGATGTGACTATTATGCAGCAAATTAATTGGTTTTTGCTTGCCTTGAGAGAGAAAGATGTGTGCTAGGACTCCAGTACAAATTGTTTTAAATATTGCTGTATTCCAATTATTTAACTGTAAGTAGTATTAATAATTGAATAACCTGCATAGCTAGGGTTATGGTTGATTTTAAGGGTTTTAGTTTTCAAAAAAACAAAAACAAAAATGAGCTTGTGCATTAGGCAGTTCAAAGTATACATTTATGTACATATGTATATTTCTGTGTATATTATAGTTATACAATTCACAAACTACATCAATGACAATTTAATGATAAAGTTCTTAATTGCTTTTATTCCTTGTTAGATTATTGAGTTCAATCAAGTAACTGAGTGTCAGCCCTAGGCTATATGCAAGTAAAAAGAGGATACTCACAACATTGAGCCCTGGGACTGACTTGCTTCTGTCTCCCATAGAGGCTGTGGTGTCCTCTGCACTTTCTTTAGTTAAGTCCATCACTGAGGTTGGCTTGTAATCTAAGTAAACAAATTATGGTTTAACACATTTAAAGTTTATTACAATGTCTGAAAAGTGATTTCAGCCACAAAATACTTTAATAGATCAGGTAGATTAGATAATCGGGGCAGTATGAATGCTGATACTAAGCTCTGCTAGTAAAAAAAAAAAAATCTAACATTTAATCCAGTCTCATTTATTGCAAATTCACATTTCTAATCACATTTCTGTTAAAGAAAACAACATCTATGTTGGATATTTTCACAAAAGAGGAGTGTTTTCAAAACCTCCATTCAATGGAAACTGATGCCACAGTGTACACCACAGTTCCTGTTTACGCTAACACTGTTCACAACTGCTACATTGTCTTAAATCACTCTTTTTATTATTAGAAAAACAGTTATGTGAAAAAATTAGGACACCCCATTAAATATTCAGTTCTTTATTAAATGTTCACATATTGATGTCTAATTTTGTATTTATTAATCTCTGTAAAAGAGTGATTTAACTGCAGGTAATCAACAAAAATTAACCTTGATTTATTCATTAAACAAAAGAGATATATATGTATAAATTTAAAAATGATTCCAACTGAGGTAAGACACCCTACCCCCTAATAGTGCTAGTGTTTCCCCTTTGACTGAAATAACCCCGAGATGCTTCTTGTAGCATCTACCAGTCTCTGACATCAGTCTGAAGAAAGTTTGCCCCACTCCTCAATGCAGAATTCTTTAAGATGTGAGATGTTTGAGGGGTTCTTGCATGTACAGCCCATTTCAAGTCACCCCACAACATCTCAACATCTCATCTGTCCAAATAACATTAGTTCAGATGTCCTTGGTCTTTCTGTATGTTCTCTCTGGCAAACATCTGTCTGGCCTTGATGTTTCTCTTAGAGAAACTCTTCTTTCTTGCACACCTCCCATGCAAGTTGAAGTTGTGCAGTCTCATTCTGATTATAGAGGCACGCACTTCCACATCAACAGTAGCAAGAGCCTGCTATAGGTCCTGTGATAACATTTTAGAGTTTTTGGAGACTTCTTTTAACATCTTGCGGTCTGCTCTCGGGGTGAACTTGCTTGCATGGCCAGACCCGGGCATGTTGGCAGTTGTTTTGGAAGTCCTTCACTTGTAGACTATTTTCCGGACAGTGGAATAGCTGACTGGAAATTCTTATGAACTGAGATCTTTTCAAATCCCTTACCAGACATAAGCTGCTACAATCTTCTTTCTGAAGGCCTCAGACAGCTCTTTTGATCTCACCATGGTGTTCACTCTCACCTCAACAGTCAGGAGCACACCAAACTAACTGTCTTAGGTTTGAATCCGGCAAAGCTCCTTCAAAATGGTGAGTAAGTATGTTCTAATCATGTGCACCTGATGTGTTACACCTGTGTGTGATTTGAGCCATTTTAATTGGGAATAAAGGTGGGGGTGTCCTAATTTATTCCTCACCAGAAATACAATTTTTGTAGAATTACATTTTACAGAAGATATTGAAAAGTCTTCAGTTTTAATTGTTTAGTTATATTACTTGAATCTCCCAGTATTGTTAAACTTGAGATTAAATATCCATATGTCCATGAATGTTACAAAAACACATAGGCTTTAGGTGTGTGTTATTTAGGTGAACTAAATTTTTCACATGACTATGTTCTAGAATTAATAAAAGTGCAGCACAGTGCATTTTGCAGAATCTGTGACTTACATGTCCTAATTACAGGGACAGTCCCCCTGGAGCAACTCAGGGTTAAGGGTCTTGCTCAGGGACCCAGTGGTGGTAGCGCTAGAGGTGGGATTCGAACCTGGGACCTCTTGATCCAGAGGTCCAAGTACCCTACCCCTAGACCACCGCCACCCTTAATAGGGAATAGCATTCATGTTCTCAGTAAAACAAGGAAATTACCTGATAATTTGTGCACTCTTCTGACGCTCTTCTTGAAAAGCCCATCAACATCGCTGAAATTCTCAGAGCATGGGTTAATGCGATGAATTAAAGAGGCCTGAGAGAGAGAGGGGGACAGAGAGAAATATTTGAAATCTTATTATTGTTAATCTAAATTTTAAAGTTTAAATTTAATTTTTTTAAAAAGAGAAGTACAATATACACTAGCTCAGGAGTCTCCCACACTGGAGTTGCTTTTAAAGTTAATAACTTTGAATCATACTTTATAAATCCAATCATTAAGTTGAAGAAACTAAATGGAGGCCTCAAGGTACGATGGTGCAATACAAGCTAGTAGACTGCAAATCAAACTGCCTTTGATTGCCCAAAAAAAATAAAAAACACAACAAACAAAAACCACAACAAACAAACCAAGTCACCACCTGGATTTAACAAAGAAAATAAGTAAGAGCCTCCCATTGGATAATTACTGGATGATAATGTTTCAGCTGGCAATAAGTTGTTTTACACTAACTTCTCATTACTTAAACAACCATGTCGGAAGACATATTCTGTGGTCGTGGAATAGATGTTAATCTGCTTCAGAAGGGCCAAATTATTGGCATGAATCAAGTGAAGAAAAAAAATCTAAGGAGAACCTGAAACTGCTAAAACTGGGTTAAGAACTGGCCAATGCATTATTAAAAACTAGAAGGATAGTGGGAAACCATTATCTTTGTGGAAGAAATGTGGTCAGAAAAAAAGATTTTGAATGACCGTGATTGGTAATCACGTCAAACTTTGGTGAAATCAATCGTAAAAAAACAACAGCAGAACTCACGGCTGTGTTCAATAGTGAAAGTAAGAGCATTTTCACAAACACACACACACAATGTGGAAATCAAGTGATTGGGACTAAACAGCTGTGTAGCCTTAAGAAAACCACTCAGTGTAGCTAATCGCTAAAAAAGTATTCAGTTTGCTAGGGAGCATAAAGATTGGACTCTCGAGCAATGGGAGAAGGTCATGTGGTCTGATGAGTCTAGATTCACACTGATCCAGAGTGATGGGTGCATCAGGGTATGAAGTGAGGCACATGAAGTGATACAGCCATCATGCCTAGTGCCTACCCTACATGCCAGTGAGGGCAGTGCTATGATCTGGGGTTTCTGCAGTTGGTCAGGTCTAGGTTCAGCAACATTACGTGCCCAAAGAATGAGGTCAGCAGACTACCTGAATATAGTGAATGACCAGGTTATTCCATCAGTGAATTTCTTCCAAGATGACAATGCCAGGATTCATCGGGCTCAAATTGTGAAAGAGTGGTTCAAGGAGCATTAACCATCATTTTCACACATGAATTGGCCACCACAGAGTCAAGACCTTAACCCCATTGAGAATCTTTAGGATGTGCTGGAGAAGAATGTGTGCAATGATCCAAGTCTGCCATAATCTCTACAAGATCTTGGCAAATAATAATGCAACTCTGGATGGAAATAAATGTGACATTGCAGTAGCTTATTGAAATGATGCCACAGCGAATGCGTGCCGTAATAAAAGCTGAAGGTAGTCCAACTAAATATTACAGTGTGTGACTTTTTTTTTTTTTTTGGATGGGCAGTGTTTGTACACACTAATTTATTTATTTTTAAAAATATTTCTGATATCTAAGAACAGCATTATATGACTATATTTCGACACTTGCTGCTTTTTATTGCATACAGGACCAAAAGCAAAAAAAAATAAAATAAATAAAAAAATTCTTTATTTAAAAAAGTTCTCAGTTCAGTTTTTTTACAGAAAGAACACCGACTTGTCACATACACAAAGTACAATTCATTAACCTTCAAAAAGTTCCTTCAATAATCTAAGAACTCTTAGACATTAATAATTGGACTGAGATCACAGTACCATTCAGATTCCTATTAAGTTATTGGTTAGATTTTTTTAAATATTAATAAATAATTAACAAAAGATTGATTCTTGGGCTTTAATTGCTTTCATTTTTAGGACTTAATGTCATTTTATTATCCCCCCCCCCCCCATGTGCTGAGGGTAGAAAAGAAAAAAAAACAAAAAAAACTAGTAAGGATATTTGCTGAATGGCTGTACACTCACTGTCTCAGTGCCTGAAGTGGATCCAGAAGGACTATGGGTTTTAGCAGACTCAGAACCAAGTGTGGTCACATTGACTGTGGAGCCTGCTGGACTGGACTTCCTGACTAACTCTTCTTTCCTAAAAGCACAAAAAAAAAAGATGCTGGGTGCTCCTGACTACAGAATATTTTTCTAGCCTCCTTGTTCTACTAATTAAGACGCTTCACCTTTGTACCGATGGAGTGCTGTCCAAGGAATCAGTCTCTGCATGGCTGCTGGTAAGGCTGGTTCTCTCTGCTGAGTCTGTGTCACTGCGCTGCAGTTGCTCACCAGATGTGCTGGGTAGCAGATTAATGTAATGTTAACACTGTTTTAAGACAGAGATTTTACGCTCTCAGAATAATTTTGCCTTAGGGTTTGTGGAGGATATTTCTTTAATATCAGAAGTCCAGTCAGGCTTTTTTCATATTTGCATACAAAGTGATAACATTCAAATCATCAGATTAAGTGACTGATAATTATCTATAACATACGATAATAGGACATTCAGTTCAGTCAAAGAAGGATACAGGGAAAAAGAAAATGAAGTTTAGGGATATAAGGATATATATAATGTGATCGATGAGATGACTGGGTGTACAAAATGGCTGGTCTGCAGACAGTGTCTACCATGGGCATGTGAACATCAGTACTGGACTATGGAGAAATGGAAGAAGTAAGCCTGCTCTGGTAAATTATGTTTCCTCCCAGATGTTCTATGGGAAGAATTTAAGCTGGCAGAGGCAATGTGATGATCAGGGTAATGTTCTGCTGGGATGTTACTCTGACCTGAACATTGCTATGGAATACTGCACCCTATTACACTGCAAAATACTCAGAAATGCTTTGAGGAACATGAAGAGTTAATTAAGATGGTCGGTCTGAAATTTCATGGCATCATTTTAACTGATTTTTTTCAGTTATGTCTGTACGACTGAGCCCTGACAAAGCAGCTTTTCCAACACACCTGGCCAAACTTATAAGCCCAACGACATCCCTCTACTGAGTTGAAACAGGCACAATAATAAAATGTACAGGGCAAGGAGCCTTCCAATGAATTTCTCACTTTGTCAAAATGACATTTTGACAACATATTCCACAATGACACTATTCAGACACTATTTTGACCAACTGGCTTACTTTAGAAATTAACTAACTGATACCACCTGAAGGAGTGGTGGACTTACGTCCTGTCAGCCTGTGCAAGGTCTTTTAGTCTGGGTCGGGGTACAGGAAGCCTTTGGCTGGAGTTTAACTCTGTAGTGTTCAGCAGAACCTCTCCTGTAGTTTCCCGTTTCTTTGCTGGAATGGAACCATGCAAATTTTAGAAAGAGGAAGTACACATAGTCACAGCCTAATCAATGATTACTAAAATAAATAATAGTGTTGTTATTTCCATGTTAAACACTATATTTCAAACTGTGGTTGTATCTTAAGTAAAATGAAAGTAAATTCAGTCATCTCTATCACACTGCCTGGCCTCTGTTTCCTGCACTCACTTGGAGGCCTCTTCCTGAGGGAGATTCGCACTATGTCACGTCCAGGATTCATAGAAAAGCGATTAATCCTCTGGTCATAGAACCAGTCACCTGAACTTTTCTTTAGGTCCCTGGAAAGGAGAAACATCAAAACAGGTTTTCCTTTCATTACACATTAACCAGCTGCAGTAAGCCAAATGCCTAATTTTCCAGTCCACCATGGCTCTGAATGATGAGGTTTAGGGGTCTGTAAAAAATACTCACGCCTCCTTGGCGCATACATTGCACACCCAGGATTTGGTTGGTCGGACAAAGCGACAGTTTTGGCACACCTGGTGTTTGCATGCCTGGCATTGGTTGTTGCCAGAACCTAAACGGCCAAGGGACTCTTGGCAGCGTCCACAACTGCGCTCACTGTACTTCACACTGCTGCGCTTTGCGCCCTTTCTCTTGACCTCCAACAACTCTGCTTTCAGCCTCCTGTAGATATTGAAAGCAGCACTCATATGTTGTCCAGAACTGATTACAGCACTGATCAGACACCAGGGACTGTTCTCACAGCCAATATTAGCAGAAGACATCAGACTAGACAAAGCCTAAAATAGCAAAAACTCTGAAATATGCTCTGAAAAACTGAAATATGCTTTAATTCAGTGTCAATTTTAAAGTTTCATTTGACATTTACATTAACATTTACAGCATTTAGCTCTTATCCAGAGCGACCATTTCCTAATTACAGGGACAGTCCCACTGGAGCAACTCAGGATTAAGGGGTCTTGCTCAGGGACCCAGTGGTGGTAGTGCCAGAGGTGGGATTCGAACCTGGGACCTCTTGAGCCATAGTAGGCAAGTATCCTACCACTAGACCACCGCCACCCCAAAAATGTAATTATTAATACTTTTTATAAATTTTTTAATATTATTAAAAAGTAATAATTAGATTGGTATCAGGCAACACTCAGTCTTCATATTATACTGATAAAATGGCAAGGTGCCATTTTAATCTTTATGCATTACACTTGAAAGTGAAATTGAACATTCTTGTCATTGTGAGTACACAGCAAAACACACTGAACCACAACGAAATTTCACCTCAGCATTTTACCCACACACAAACACGTGCAGCAGGGGGCAGCTATTGAAAGCTGCATGGGGAGCAGTGATGGAGATATTACCTTACTCAAGGGTACCTCTGGTAAGGGATTCGAACCCACGATCTTCTGATCCAGGGGCCTAGTTTCTAACCTATAGGCCACCACTGCCCCAATTTAAATACAATTCTTAAAAATTCCTCAACTCCTTAGAAAATATAGAAAAAAAAAATGCAATCCGAACAGATGCATTTTGAGAGTTTTAAAACTAAATATAAATTTAGATTCAAATACAATAGAAAAACAGTAGCTGGCTTTTTCCATATTTACTTTTAAAAATATACATTTTTATATATAACAATATACAAATTTTAATAAAATAATGTTCAGCTGATGGGACAAAACGTTTGTTCCAAGATGGTATATTAATTGGATAAATAGTCATTGGATTTTTAGGGGAACTATCAGGTCAGATCAGATTTGTGCGTTTTTCTCACAATTTGCTGCAGATCACCGTTCTTCATTCATTGCCACCAGCCTGTCAAAATGTTATTGTTATTCAGCAAAATGTTATTCAGGCCATTTCAGGAAAGAGGGGGTTCAAGTGTCACTTACAGTCATGACATGTTACTTTTAAAAAAAAATTGAGTGAAATGTTGTACAAAGATTGTGTGTATATTTGGTACGTACATACATACATACATACATAGATGCAGAAGAAACCAAAAATGATTAGCTTATTGTCTGGATACTGACAGTCATAAGCGGCTGCTTATTCTAAGCTTGATGACTTAATTCTCTTATAAGAGTCATACTGTAGACATACTAACAGGTGTGTTAGATTATGAAAAGCACAAATATTTACAGAGCATGGGATAAATGTAATGGCACACAAAGCAACTCAACACTCACTTGACCCGATGTTCCTCAAGTCGTCTCAGCTCCTCGTCCCTGTGCAAGACATTCAAGATCAGCTCCCGTTCTGATTCAGTCAGGAAGGAAACATTGATCGTCTCCATGGTCTGCACCACCTTAGCCAACACTTGCATCCACGGAGAAATGAGAGCAATGAGCTGACAGAGTTTGACCCACGCCTAAAGTAAACAAAACAGCACTCATGTCAATAAAAACTACATTTGCTACTTTGCTTTGACAAAACACATTGAGCCAAACACATATTCACAGCAGCTTGCTGTATATGTATGTGCGCTCGTTATACAAACACTGCAAGACTGTGCTGTTTGAAGAAAGGGTTGAGACACTGATACAGAGCTGCAGTGGCGGATAGAGTGATAGTGCTTTTTCATATGTGGTCCAGATGGAGTTCTTCAGCCAACCAGGTACTAGCTCTTTGTACCTTACAGTAGTAGCTGTGCAATTTAGCAAGGCAGGAAAACACGCTATTGCTCATAACCTGTACAACAACCAGCTGAAGATAAGCAGAACATTTTGCTGTGTCCATTATATACACAAATCAAGCTTAAACATTAAAAAGTTCTCACAGCCTATATTATTCATAGTTCAGGAGTTCAGGAAATCTAGAAGCATGACACGGGTCACCTCGATTTGTTGCTCTCCCAAACACTTAACATGCATCAAGCATTTGAGATTCTAGGGGTCACGAGTGCCACAGGAAAAGGCCTGGTTGAGAAGGAAAGAAAACACTGAGTCAGCATATCACAACATTCCCACCCTCTGAGGCCACATAGCCATGGGTGGAGTTCCTTGGTTAACATTTATTTAATGATGCTGCTCAGGGCTGTTAATAATCAGTAGCGCCAACAAAGCATTATATTGCTCTGAGCCTCAGTGAGGCGCAGTGAAAGAGGGACTAAAAAAGCCACAGATCATTAAAACAACCTTCAGAAAAACTGGTTTGGGGAGGGTGCATATCCTATAACACAAATATTAGCCTTCAGTGGCATGCTTTCTTCCCTCATTGTTTAAACACCATAGGAAAGCTGTGAAGTAAGAGGTAAACAGTCCACTTACACACCTTACTTTACCTACTCCTGAGATAAAGCCAGAGGAATCTGCTCTGCTTGGAGCTGAGCAGAGATGGGTACAGCACCCAGATTAGACTCCAAGTATGGTTCATTCAATGAAACAGTGGATAAATGAAACTTCTTAGTACATTCAGGTTCTGAGAAGTGAGGTTTTGCACCATTTTTCAGCTTTTTGGCCAGTATTTGCAGCTAGAGCTCCAGCATGGCAAGTGCGGGCAATAAAGCAGCTGCTGCCACCAAAAACACAATCCAATTCGAATCGGACTTTTAAAAGACGTTACTTTCGTAAAGTCAGAGAGTACGTTGAGCCACTTTTTTTCTTCCAATACAAGGTATGCTTGAAAATAAAACTAAATACCGTTTTAAAACTTATCTACAGAGTACATAAACACAACCACTCACCCTTATAACGGTTAATGAATCACAAAAAGCCTTAAACTACTTCTAAAATCTCGCCCATTCACCAAACCTGGCGTAAATGAGTCGGGTTTAAAAAGTAAGCCTAGTAACGAGAGGCAACAGAAGGAAGGACGCTGCCAGACTGTTCAGCCACCACGAGCCGCTCAGGGTGAAAACTAACCTAAAAACAGTGTATGAAGCCTAAACCAGCCTGAAAAACAGAGTATGGATCTTAATCGAACCTGTGAAACAGACGAGGAAGCCTAATCTAACCTCCACGAGCTGACGCTGTGCTGAAAACAAGTTAACACATCATACAAGTCCACCCGTCGCCCTGCAGTCTGCTCGTTTACTCACCGAGGATAGTGTGAGCTTCCTTTTCTCCACTGCGCGTCTACCTTCCCGATTTTTTCTACTTTTCAAGGTAAAATCCGTCCGGGAGGGAAAGCCGGCTGAAGTGTTAGACAGGTGTAGTAGATCAGCTGAGGTTTTCTGCGACAGCCGCACACGTCAGTTTCCTCTTCTGTAGAGTCCCACCTCAGACCAGAGCATCAGCTGAAGAGATCAGCGCGGTTCAGTCCCTCATTCACAGCAGAGATCTTCACTGAGCGGTGATCGCAGGAAACCCGTGGCTTAGATTTTTCCCACTGCTGTAATCACAATGCTTTTTTTTTTTTTTTTATATTTTTTTATTTGAACCTTTATTAAACCGACGTAGCCACTTTAAGAATCTCTTTTACAAAGGAGTACTGAAAAAGGTCAGGATAGAGCATCGCAATCAAACCATTTTCAATGCAGGTCACAACACCAACCCACATACAAGTGCAATGCTGGAACGGCAACACAAACACAGCCTGTTATTCTGCTGCACATTCAAATCAACTCAGGCCCCTGCAAAATTTGTTTACTGTCATTCGTGACCAACAGACTACTTTGCTCAAGGTGCCAGGTGAAGTTAAACAGTACATTTATAGTTACAAATGCAAACAGATTGTCGAGTGATTTATGTCGCTGGTCTACACTCCAAATCCAACACAATGTGGTTAATGTGTGGCGCGTAGGACTTAACGCACTCTATATGCTTAATGCTTGTCCTCCAGTTGTTCCCTGTGATTTCTCGCAAAAGTCTGCCTATGTGACTGGCTGTGCCTTCACCCCAGGCATTCCATGCTTCTTTCTCTCTTAGGCTGCTTAGACGCCCATCAACGCCTCTCTCTTTCTCATCTTCACCAAAAGCTGTCCCCCGAGGCTCAGAAACCTCATTAAGAGTTTGATGGTGGACTGGTGTGGTGACATTGTAGTGGATGTGCAGAATGCCGCCAACATCCCTCCTCAGGAGACGGCATGCCACAGGCCAACCCTCCTCAGAGCTGGGGATCAGGCCTAGATTCACTCTGTGGGCCAGGTCACTCAGGGAGAGCTAAAGTGAAGTGCAAAAAGAGTGATTCATATGTTGTTGCTGGGTATGGAAATATAACATCTTTACATTTTGTTCCATGGGTTGTAATAGGAGTTGTTTAATACTGCTGTCAGTGGTCACAGTGGCTGCATTAAAATGTAAGAAAAAAAGTCTTGTGATGCCGTTATACTACCTTTACTGTTTAAATTGTAAAAATACTCAATATGACTCACTGCTCCAGAATTTTCAACAGGACTACAGTAAGACAAGGTTTGGACATAAAGATCTACAATAATAGGTGATGGGAAGGAAGTGACTTCATATGTCTGTCCATGTCTCAATCAGAAAATGGCCTGTTTTTTACCTTTTGGAATAAAAAGAATATCTTGCAGGATTATCGATGATAAAGAACACAGTTTATCTACATGATAGACTTAGATATTCTTCACCTGTTTGTTGTCTCCTTGATGCACTGTGCAGCGGTCAGCTACTTTATTAAGCTGCAGGTTTCTCCGCAGAGCTGCCACTGCATCTGGGTTCCATTCACATGCATGAACATGGGTGGCACCCGCATGTACAAGGTACGGCAGGGTGAAATAGCCTATACCTGACAGTGGAGCAAAGTCTGGATTTCAGTTGACTTTAAAGTGTAGTTTGGTATTCAGTACTTGGTACACAGTAGGGACAGGGACAAACAAAACCAAAGAAAGTACCTGCATAAAGGTCAACCACCGTCTCGCCAATGCAATTGAAAGAGGCTATCCTCAGTTTCTCTGTGATGTTGCCAAAGGAGAACATGCACTTGGTGACATCAAACTCATACCTGGAAGTTCAAGTTCACATTGCTGAGTGTATCTGTGTAAAACTTTTTTTGTAATTGTAATTTCATTTGTAACAAGTTTATCAGCTTTTACCTGATGTGGTTATCAATGTGTGTTACATAGCTGCTGTCGCCCAAGAGGAGGGTTACCACAGGTGTTCGAAACCCATCCTGTGAGATCTGTTTTATTTGTGCAAGACGCTTCACTCCCAATGCACATGCCACAGCTAACCACAGATCAGATCCTTTGGAAATTTACAAAAAGCTTCAGAACATGCAATAATTCCTTTAAAAAGATTGGGAAACCGAGTATAGGCATATGCGAACAGCAACCAGTCTGCCCAGCTACAAACCCAGAAGTTTCTCGCTTTGACATGAGACTGCTAACCACTGCACCACAAGAAAATGGACAGCTCTAGCTGTTCTCTCTTCTGATGGCTTTAGAAGGCAAGACCCTGGGAACTTGGCCATGCATTACCACAGGAGAGCTTGTAGTGATGAGAACTGCCACTTGGTAATGTCCTGATCAAATGGAAATGAGTGCTTGAGTACAGAATGAATGGGTTCATTGAGCTTTAGTGCATGGGTACTTGTTTTCTTAAGATAGAACAGCATTAAACATTTCAGCACTGCAGCCATGTTTTTAAGCTATTTGGTTGCAGTTAAAGAGCATAACTGCATTCACGATGGAAATAAGCAGCAATAGCCAATAAGCTGCTAAACTCACCAGCAAAGCAGAACCGAGACTGCAAGCATCTGCAATGTTAGTCTGTTTGCTGTAGATCAACTAAACAGCAAGTTTCCTTTATGTGGTACATTCTACATCACCTTCTTCTATAAAATTAAAGACGATTTCTATATGAATGAGTAGAAAAGTATATAATTAACGTTTTATCTTTTTAGTCCTATTTACCCTTTTTTGCCCTGCCCTGAGATGGACCTGCCCAGGGGTTTTTCCCACCTTTCGGGGCTAGAGTGAGAACGGGGCTAGGCTCCAGCACCCCCCCCACCCCTATTTAGACAAGTGGCTATGAAAATGAGTGAGTGAGTTAGGACAGAATCATTCTACAGATTTTAGTGGTTTAGTAGCCCTCAGCCACCGAAGACTTGCTCATGGGCACCCTCTGGTGTTTTGCACTCATGTTTTGGTTCCAATGGGAGGAATAGGAGGTGGCCAGACACCCTGGATAAAGTTTTATACAGTGCTCAAAAAAATTAAAGGAACACTTTGAAAACACATCACAAAAGAAATGACGTAAGAAAACACAAAAGAAATTATGCTAGATATTCATAATAATATGGAATGGGTAATGTGTGAGGAACAAAAGGATGCCACATCATTTGATGAAAATGAAAATTATCAACCTAATTAATTCAAAGTCACCAAGAAATTTAAACTGAAAAAATTGATGTGACAGGCTAGTCCAATATGCTGAAATGTCATTGCAGCAACTCAGAATAGTACTCAGTAGTTTGTATGGCCCAGACATGCTAATATGCATGCCTGACAACATCAGGACATGCTCCTTATGAGATAACGGACAGTGTCCTGGGGTATCTCCTCCCAGATCCAGACCAGGGCACTCCACCTGCAAAGCCAGTCCTGTTTTTGGGGTCATCTCATTGTTGCCCCTTTAGTGCACCTGTTGTTAATTCAGTTAACATCAAAAACTGCTGACACTGATTAAAAGCCCCCTCTGCTACTTAACTGACCAGATCAATATCCCAGAAATGTAACTGACTTGATACTCTGATTAAAAAGCGTTCTTGATAGGAGGAGCTACAACCT
This sequence comes from Hepsetus odoe, assembly GCA_017165825.1. Classification (NCBI taxonomy): domain Eukaryota; kingdom Metazoa; phylum Chordata; class Actinopteri; order Characiformes; family Hepsetidae; genus Hepsetus; species Hepsetus odoe. The sequence goes on from CM029376.1 coordinate 13,394,472, forward strand.
ATGGAAGAGATGCATAGAATGAAACATCTGTGAATTTCTGTGAAACAGTTGGTATAGTGGAAAGTATATGTTTGATCCTCTTGATCCTTGTGGATGATGCACTTATATCAAATATCAGAGAGTACATTTATATTAATAAAACACTCAAGCTCTTCAAAAAAGCTCGATTTTTTTCATGCTTTAACCCTTTCATTTCTGACCTCTGCAAATACAATGTAAACTCTAATTATGATTTATTCAATGCAGTTTTGTTCAAAGCTCTGGACCCCCCCCCCCCCATTTTAAATGGCTTTTAACCCTTAATGACTAATTATATCTGCTACAAGTGTTCGGTAATATGACCAATAAACACCAAGGTTTATATTCTGATGTGCTGCAATCTGGAGCAGGGCAAAAACTTGTAATACATACAAGCTTGTACACCTTTTCTTCACCTAATTTGGTAATAAATGCGTAAAATCAAGAATGCTGCCATAGATCTCCAATCCAATGTATTATTTGTAAGAATTATGTGAAAGTATACTACTGGATCAATTTTAATATGATGCACAGGCTAAGGCTTGATACAGCCAATTCCTTAATTACTTGTACTCTTGGTATATTTAACAATATTAAATGTGTTTTTGTCCTTCAGATAACAATTACAACAATGTGTCTTGGGATAGGTTCTCTTGGGACAGAAGACAACTGAGATAATAAGCAAGACTTGTTATTTCAAATGAGATTAAAGTGGTGAAATACAGTAACAAGTGATTAAAGACACTTCAAGATTAGTTCTGGCCTTAATCAATATCAAATAACAACTGACACATCAACTGAAATTTAGGTGTTGGCAGCCCAGGGGGTAAAATACTCATGTGTGGACTCAGAGGTTGTGGGTTTGAGCGGAGATCTATCCTTTTTACAGCACTGGGGCCTTTTGAATCCCTGACAAAGGCCCTGAACCCCAAACCTGTCATTAAGAAACATGCAATATTCTGGATAAAAGCACCTAATAAAAGCTTAAAATGAATTAGCTCGCTTTTAAATATCAAAATAGGGACAAGTTATAATGTAATTCTCCAAAAAATAAAATACAATACAAAACAATAAGGAGAACACTGTTGATAATATTTAGATTAATGTTTGATTACAGTATTTTAACAACAACAGTAATAATTAAATATACAAAGAGAGGTTGTGTGTGACTCACCGATGTCTCTCCAGATTTCCAGAGAAAAACATCCTTCACCAAACAGAGCCAGATCTCCGTGCCTTTGCCATCCTCTGGGAAGGTCAACCTCTAGTTCTTCAGTCCACTTTTCTCCTCTGCTCAGCACCAGTGCTTTAACAGCCTGTGCAACTCTCTCTCGATAAGACTTCAGTCTTCCTTTTTTTGACAACGGAGGTGCCTACAGAGCAACAGTCAACCAATCCAACACATCCACAGAGCTCAAAAAAATGACCGGCAGTTTAAAAAGCGTGTGAGCGATGTGGTACCTGTATTGTGAGCATCTCCCAGGAGCAGCCCTCAGCCTCAGAGCTCGGCAATGAACGCAGGTCCAGGTCTGTGAGAGCGGACGACAAGATCGGTAGTGTAATTGTTCCATCCGAGTGCTTCTGTACACAGTACTGGAAGTCTAAAACACCCTTCGCCAGGAGATGTTTTCTAGGAAAATGATGAAATCGTATAAAACGGTCAAAAATATAAAACCAGTTAAGCTCTGGGCTAACGTCGCTCACCTGTAGAGCTGTCCGTAGCCCTGTGGCACCTTCAGAACAGGAATACCATCCATATTTATTTCGCGAATTGACTGTCTGCAAACTTTCAAACGTGAGTTAGTAGATGTTCAATGTTTTTGTTTGTTTTACTGCTGACCACAACCCGAGGGAAGACCACGCAGCATTTTGAATGGTTTTCCGATCGGAAGGTTTTCGGTGTTGCACGCCCTCGACTGCACCTGATCTGTAAGTCATGCGGATCTGAAGACGTGTTCCGTCGGCGTACTTCGTTTAATATTTACAGATCACAAGCAGTGGGATTTGTGTACATCATCTTTTCAGTAAATGAAATGAGTACATGAGTTTATTATTTTTTTATTTCAGTCGGGATTTCAGGTAAGTCATAAGACCTTTTTTCTGCAAAAACAAACGCAGCGCTGTGACGAGCCCGCTAGATGGCAGTGATTTCCCGCCGCAGATAAAAGCGCGCGGACTTTCCTCCACACAGATGAGGTGAGTGTAGATTGCTTTCAGGAGTTTACAAACTTGGCCTGTTTCGGTGTTGGCGGAGATTGCAGCGTTAAATAAATACGGTGGTGTAGAAGCTGTTGCACTTACTGTTCGGACTGCGGTGACTCTGCTCGTTCCTGAAACGTGTGTGTTTGTTTATTGACCGGTTGTGATGAAGCACATTTTTCTCCGGTTTTTTTTAGATGGCAACTAACGGCTTTGTGACTACGGTCCAGCTCGACTCCCTCAGGCAAGCGGATGAAACGCCGCTTCACCTTTTACCCTGCGAGATTGAACACGACGGGCCCGCGGAGGTGTCCAGGTTCTTCACTCCCACAGTGAAGGAACACACATGCGGTTTGTCCTCGTCTGTCTGTCTGTCTGTCTGTCTGTCTGTCTGTGTGTGATGTCCGAACTCACCCCGTGACAGGACTGTCTCCGTCTGTGCAGAAAGGACCGTCTCGTTCAGGGGTCGAGGGCTGAAGGGCCAGGAGGTGAATTGCCCCCAGGGCTACGCAGGACTTGTGTTGAAGGGAGTTCAAACACCGTCATCCGACCAAGAAGTAAGTTAAATGTTAAAGGAGGCTTAATGTGAGACTCAGTTATGTCCACTGTCATTGTGGAGCACAAAAAGCAACCTTTCCTTCTCACCCATACACACTACAGAGGGGGCAACTATATCCAGCACCCAGGGAGCAGTGATGGGTACGGCACCTTGCTCAAGAGGACCTTGGGGTATCCTACTGATCTGGGATTTGAACCCATTAACTTCCAATCCTGGGGCCCTAACCACTGGTCCACCACTGCCCCAGTGTGCGCTGTCCCCATGTCCAGAAAACCCCGTCTACTTTAGGTGCAGCCTTTGCTGACAGGCGCTCAGTTGTGCGCACACAGCTTGTTTCTGAGGAGCATTACCAGCGCCACAAACTGACCTTACAAAAAAATATGCCATGAGATGATGCCCTGTGATCAGTACTTGAATGGGTTTTGCGATTTCTTTTTATTTTGTAGGACAGGATTGTGAAAGTATCATCAGTTTTTCATAAATATTTATACTGGAACTTGGAGACCCCTCCTACATCTGATGATGGAGTAATGAAGGCAGTGGCATGGCCTGACCTGGCTGAGATGGTGAGGGTGTTTAACCAAAAAAAAAAAAAAAAATACATACACACACACACACACACACACACACACACACACACTGGGGGAAACAATTAATACTGTATATAAACTGTGGCTTGAAGAATGACTGACTGTTACTAACAGTTAACCAAAGAACATTTTGCTTTTCTCACCTTCTTCCTTTAGATACATGCACCAGTGGATGACTGAAAGGACTCACCCAGTATGCTGTTGCCTTTCCAGAAATGTTTCTGTACTTTGAGATGCGAGCAGGGTGAGAGAGCTCTGAGTTGGTTAAGGTGCTTTTTGAATAGTTCAAATATCAAATGCCCTTTTCAGCATGTGGTCTCATTTGTAATTGTAAAGGTTTTTTTTTTTTTTTTTATGCAATACTTGACTGAAATAAATATAGTTGTCTACTCCGTGTAATAAATGGATAGATGTTGCGGAGTGCAATAATCAACCAAGTTTATGCAGAATAATGAACTGTTAACCATAAATGTCATTAAAATACAGCATTTTATAATTTTGGAATGCTGTGTACACTTAGAGTTAAATTGGAGACATGGCCATTTTTTACATTTTTATTTATTTTTTTTATAAATTTGGTTCAGGATCACAATTAAACCACTCCTCCATAATTAGAACCAGACTGGTAACACATTTTAAAAAGGAAGGAATATTTAGCCTTGTTGCACTAAAGGAATACCATGCAAGATAAACCATGTTTGCTGAAGTGCTTGTGCCATTGCATCTTTAAACTAATGGATGAGTTTAGAGCAGATATTGGTTGTTAATGCACATGTAAAGCCCCAGAGAATCTACTTCTAATTAATCTGATGTACTCACATATACTTAAATATATAGGCCCTTTATAACCTAGTTTATTAGCCCTTTTTGATGCAAGTTGGTGACGATGTCTCTAATACCTACTTTGTCTCATGGCCCTACGATGTAAATTTCTATCAGAGATTTTTTTTTTTGCAGGATCAGCCTCTTTAATGTGAGAAAACGATTGTGGAAAAAGCTGAATTAAAAAAAAAAAAAACTCCTTCAAATAGTAGTAAACCCATACAATCCAGATTTTTCTATGCTTTTGCCATTGTGTGTAGTTGTTTAAATGGTTGTAAAGGCTGGCACACAGAAATAATTGGCCATGTTTGCCTTCTGGACAGTTAGTCAGTTGGTTTCTGAGCAATATTTCATCAGCTTTATTTCATTGATACTGTTTGGGTGTATAGAACATTTGGTTTTGTACTTTTAAAAAATATTTTAATTTAAAATTACAATTATTCACCAGGGCTTAATACAAAGTTCAACCAACAGCCATTTTAAAAGTGAAACTCTTGCATGTAGGGTTTTTTTTGTTTGTTTTTTTTTTTTTGAATGAAATGCTCATTCAGGTACTTTGTTTTAACATGTTTCAGTTCTAAAACTGAAACAGCAGAGGCTCCCAAGGGGTGGTTAAAAAAAAATCATGTCCACAATCACATGTATTTGCTATACTCTGTTATACTGTATCAACAATGCAGGTTGGTTTTTTGTAATAAGGATGTTACTGGGACAGATACCATTTGGTCTAACCATTTTATCACATTATAGACAATTACAAAAAAGGCATTTAATGTGTATTGCATGAGATGAAGGTAATCACACATTGAACAATTGCCTTCTGGCAGTATAACAACAGTAAAAGTCTTTTACAGAAGTGGTCCACACAACCCAAGAACACATCCATTTCTTTACCCTGACAATAGTCTCTGATAATGTTTGTCCTCTGATGGTCTCAGAAATAGTTCTTTTTAGAAAAGTCTTGGCATATAATCTTATGTTTGGGGAGGCTGAGGAAGTGTTGGTGATGTGGGAGGATCTGTTTCTGTTCTGCTGCGTTTCACTGGCAGGTCGTGATCATGTGCCTTTCTAATGTGTCTGTACAAGTCGCCAGACTGTGTGTAACTACGGTAACAGTAACTGCACTCATAAGGGCGTTCCCTTGTATGTACTATGGCGTGTCTCCTCAGTGTGTAAGCACAAGAAAACGTCTTGCCACAAGTTTTACATGTAGGTACGTCCTCTACGTAATTTCCAAGAGAATCCTGAAAGTCTTCAAAGTAGATAGCCTGCTGCTCTGATTGCTGAGAGACAGCTGGGAAAATGGAGGGTGGAAAGCTTGTGGTATCAGAAGAGGAACCACTAGGACCGTGTGGTGAAAGAGGGAAGGAGAGTGGTTCTTGGTGACTGTGGGAGAGATGAATTAAGGTGTGGGGAGGTATGAAATGAGCACTTGTGATCTCCTCCACATCATGGTTACTGTTACTGTCCCTTTCCTCTGCCTCTCTCCTTTGCTCTCTGATCCTGATGAGTGTCTCCTCCACATCATCAGGTTCTTCATCAGAAATGACAATAGCCTCTACCTTTACCTTTACCCCTTCCTCCTCTTCCTCCTGTACAGGTCCTCTACCTGTTAAAGACAATACTATGGGAGAATGTGGTTGCAGCTGTTCATTCAAACCTCTTGAAGATTGTCTCCCTTCAGTCTGACTGCGAGTGTGCTGTGACAGAGAAATGGAACAACTCTGTCCTCTGTGCTGATTTGCCTTGGCTTTTGTAGCGTTACCATCTGGACTGGTAACATGTGTAAACACAGTATTTGTTTTTGACAAAGATACATCTTGTGTGGAGTCACCAGCTTGGCTGTTTTCCATGTGGACCATAGCCATGACACCGGAAGCACTGGCTTGAGTTTCAATCTGAATGAGTTCTGTGGAGCTGCAAGGGCTTGAAAGTGCAGACTCGAGACTACCAGATATGTACAAGCCTTGTACAGATTCGCTCATTGCAGGAAGAGAATCCATACCTGGCTGAGTAGTGTCTGCCATGTCTGGACTGCCCAAATTCCCACTGTGTGTGATACGACTTGGCATTGCCACTCTTGTTTCAGCTTTAGTGTCCGTATGAGAGGATGTTTGTTGGCTTGGCTGAAGACACTGTGTTACTGAGGGTTGGTTTGAGACTGAAATACTAACAGCTCCCTGTTCACCTTCTTCTACCAGTCCCTCTCCACCACTGCTCTCTCCTGCTTCACGTGACCTTCCTTCTCTAGATGATCCCCCAAGGGCTAGTCCACCTCTGCCAGCCTCACTCCCTCCTTCTTCTGCCCTGGTACTGTCTGCCTCAGCCAGTCCACGGCCCTGCAATCTCTTCTTGCATACTCGGACCACATCGTTCATATGTAGGAAACTGGCTGCAGCAAGCACATCCTCTGGAGGGGGGTGAGCTGCCAATCGCAGTACCCCCTCATACATAAAATCAAGAAGAAGGCCAAATGCTGAAGGGGTCACTATATCTCCATTAATGGTGACAGTATCTCTCTCTGGACCTCCGTTAACTGTAGAAGTATTCCCTACTGGGTGTTCAGAGTAGAACATGTGGAAGAACGGGGAGCAGGATGCCAGCACTGCACGATGAGCCAGAAATCGAGTGGGGCCAACTTTCACTGTGCAATCGCACAGAAACCCTTGCAGACGCTGGGAGCGCAGATTGGCCAGGAGCTGATGACTGTGTCCTGGGAACTCCATTACTGCTGGTAACCTGTAAAAAATAGGTTAAACATTAGGGAGATGGAAAAGAGCCTTAGCTTTCAGAAAGGAGGGCAGATTTCAGGTAGAATCTACCATTTGTTAAATAAACACATCAGTCAAGATAGCATTCACCTAGTTGTAGGGGGTGTCTTGCTGAGTTGTTAGATTTACTGTTACTTAATAATTCTTATCTTGAGCTAATTTAACTGAAAGAAAATAAAGATACAGGTACAGAACATCATTTTAGACACGTAATAAGCACTCAGAAGAATTACTCCATCTACAAGCCCTCTCCAGACATCGCTTTAAAAGTAAATGCTGTTAATGCAATTGTGTTGTTACCTTTTTTTCATGGAAGTGTTCACTCCCCTTAAAAATACAAACCACAATTTGCCTCAATTACAAGCCAACAGGCAGGTCTATAGGTTTTTGCTAGCAGCCAAGCTAATTTTCAGAAAAGAAACAAAACATCATCTTAATATGAAAAACCGAGAAGTCTGATTATAAAATGACTTCTTGTTAATATCGATAACTGCGGCTGGTCCGTGAAGGGAAGGAATTCGGGTTTTAGCTGGAATAAGCTGGTCAGCCAGCGCTAACAGGGAAACTCGTAAAAACAAAGGTCCAGGCCTTACGTGTGAACCGGAGACCCAGGAGCTCAGCTGTTCCACATCAACACTTCATTTTACCGCCTGTAAACACCGCAGATACAGTAACACCGCCGCGTGTTGACGTGATTTGATGAATAGCGCTGTGAGGACGGAGCGCTTTTCCATTAGGACTCAGACAGAGGTGCTCACCGCTCCGGTCGCTGAGTCTGCCGCCTGCTGGAGGAAAAATACAACATGGAGGAGACCGGATCCCGGTCCATCACTAAGAACGCTCCGTCTACCGGGGAATCCGCGACTAGGGGGGAATCTCCAACGTCTCAGTGCTCCCTACCTAGAGCACTACGTAGGTCACATGTAATTTTGGCCCATGTGTGTTATTTGGGAGTCAACCACCGACTGTGTATTACATCATTTGAGAGGGCTTGGTGGATCGATGAAGAAACAATATTTGTATCTGATGTTTTGAGAATCAAAATACTGATGTCAAGTTTTACTTTAAGCAGTATAAGGAATATGCATGAATATCATTAAAGTAATGTAGATAGAGTGTATTTGATGCTGTAAAGGTGGATTATTATTTATTTTTATTTATTTAAATAAATACGTAGGACAGCAACGACTTTCTATTTCTCTCGCACATTCACTGAGCATGCGCACCGACAGGCCAATGAGACGCTGTTTCCGAAAAAGTCTCTTGACCACCATTCCATACTATTCACTGTTATAAAGTATAGATCAATAAATACAACACTGCTAAATGGCGATCGAAGACGACATGGTGTTTTTACTGTCGAGATGTTACTTTGACTCTGCTTGGTGATCCTCTTCAGAGAAACTGTTAACGTTTGGACATACACACTGGTGTCCACATTTTAAACAACAATAAGAATAATTATAAAACACTTTTTATGTTTATTATTGTGCCGTTTAAGATGAACTTAATCTACTCGTTTATCATCGTGTTTAGTGGAGCCCCTCTCCGCTCTTATTTTGAAGTGTGGTTTGATTTCTCTGTCCGCCGCCTTCACGCTCAGCCGCTCCGCCGAGGCTGCGGTTTTTTTAAACATGGAGGAAAGTGAGAGGGAAAGTGAGAGGGAAGCCGGGAGTGAAGGCACTTCGGTTTTTTGCGCTCCGACAGCTGTAAAGGCACCTGAGCAGCCAGAGCCGGGACAGGACTGCGACAGAAGCACAGAGGGTGAGGAAGATGATCTCAGTAAGAAACTGGACATCAGTTCGGACCAGTTCGACCCGCTGCTCGCGCTGTACTCCCCTCGAGTTCCGCTGCCTTTCCCCAACATCAGGTGCTTCAACAACATCGCAGAATATGAGAGCTTCATGAAGGGCGGCCGCGGCCGAGCTAAACCCCAAAACGTGGAGAAACGGCTCCGCAAGTCGCGGAGGGGAGCAGCGGACCCGGAGAGGATCGAGAGGCTGAAGAAGCTGATGGTGAACAAGGAGGAAGAGGAAGGAGAGCAGAGTGGAGGGAGGAAGAGCCGGGCGAAAAAAAAAGCTCGTAAAAATGTTCTGACCAGGATGGCCTGTATGTATTTTCGGTCTTCCTTAGTGTATATTAGTTAATCACACATATTCTGACAGGTGTGTGTGTGTGTGTGTGTGTGTAGTGCATCAAGGCAGTCCTTTAGGGGAGCTAAACCGCTGTGTCCAGGAGAGGATCAGGGTCAAGGTTCACATTCGGTCCTTCAAGGGACTTCGTGGAGTATGCACTGGCTTCCTGGTGGCCTTTGACAAGTTCTGGAATCTGGTAAAGATCAACCTGTTTCATACAGTTTTATCCTCATGATGTTAAGTGTTTCCTCAGGTTCTGCCTAATTTTACCCCCTTGTCCTTTTGTTAACAGGCCATGGTGGATGTTGATGAAATGTACAGGGAGCCCTTACTTGGAGACGCTTTCCTTCATGAGAAAGCACTGACCATTACAAGGGTATGGCATGACTTCTATTCTCTAAATCACTCCACCGTCACTATATCCTGTGTCAGCATGTCTACTCTACATTAGTGGTGGTTTTAGGAAGGAGATTATACACTGTAAATAATAGAAAAGCACCTTTCTAATTAATCTTGAAGACGGAAGCTGTTTGATAACTTGGAAGCTGAATACCCTACTGCAGTCATAAAACTGTATTACTCATTTTTAGGTGGAGAAATATGACATAACACAACAAATAATATATCATAGAACGGTGTTTGGTCTGTTTTTGGAAAGTAGTACCACATTTGCTTTTAATATGTGCTGAAATATGACACTAGGACGTTTACAGTGTATGCTGCATTGTCACCACATTATGGTTTTAACATCTTCCAGCTTGTTCAAAAGTTACGAATACAAGAGAGCCAGGAGTGCAGCACTGATCAAAATGATCCTGCAAAAGCAGAAGAAGCAGCAGCAGCAGCATTTGTTACCTCAAAACCAGCTGACCAGAGCAGTGAGCCTCATCATGCACCCAGGCGCAGCATTAAGAACATCCAAGACCATCGACCTGCAGCATGTGGGAAGGACTCTGCAGCTTGTCACAGACCTGACCGCAATTCAGAACAGGGACCAAAAGTTCCCAAGCTAAAAATGGAGTATGGGAGAGTGCGCACACGTCATATCAATCAGCTTTTTATCCGGGGAGAAAATGTCCTTCTTGTGAATGTTCAGCGAGAATAGCAAGATCTTAACACTGTTTCTGATTCAAGAGCACATGTAAGGGTTATTAGAAAATCACATCCACGTGTCATGTTGTATCATATTGATATGTATGTAGTCCAACTTGTAAAGGCTGGGAAAGTAAAGTTTAATCAAACTCCTAGGCCTTTGCTCTGTTATTTACTGTTGAACACTACTTCCAGGATATAACAGCATTAATGTTCCATCTATCTATCTATTTATTTATTTTTTTCCCCCTCAAGGCAGTACCGCGCACTGTCCACTAGATGGTGGTAATAAGTAAGGGAGTAATAAGGAGCTCCGCAGAGTGCTCATCACTTTGACCGGTTCTGACAATTAAAACGCTCTCTCAGTTATACTTTCATAACCGCTTCTCCTTACTTGGGTCATGGATGGTGCTGGAGCCAATCCCAGCTTTTAGCAGGGCAAAAGTCATGGAAACACCCTGGACAGGTCAACAGTCCATCACAGGCTAGGCACACACGCCTAGAGGGCAAGTGAGCATCTCCAGTCAACCTGATGTACAGGTCTTTGGACAGCGGGAAGAAACCAGAGCACCTGAAGGAAACCCACGCAGCCACGTTGGAGAACATCCAAGCTTCACACAGAAATAACCAGGACCGTCCCGCCTGGGAATCAAACCCATGACCTTTGCTGTGGGGTGACAGTGCTACCCACTGCACCACCTGGAATAAAGAACATCAAAATATTGTTTTAATTATAACACATTTTAAAGTAATTTTTGATCTTTTAGTTTGTCATTGATGTAGATTGAAGGGAAATCCTGGAAAAGCAGAAAGAGACTGTCTTTCAAAAAGCCATTTGTAGGCCTACATCAATAAAAACTGCAGGATTTTATCTCAGACTCTCCAGATTGAAAGAGGAGAGGAGACATGCTTACCCTGTAAGTGGGATGCCTTTTTTATTTGTCAGAAATGACAATTAGGTCTCAGTGGATTTGGTAAAACACAGCATGAATAATTGAGCATTTGAAGTTGGAAATTGCACATGGCACTCTGACTGTTATTGTCCTGCGCTTTTGATTGTGATGATTCTTTAATGTGTACATTAGCCATAAACACACTACTCACTGCAGCGCAAGCCATTTGTAAAAACCCATTTTCTCCTGCTTTCTGTCTAATTTTAGTCTAGTTTTTTTTTGGGGGGGGGGCACATAAATCTGTACATCAGAACTCCATTTCAGCTTCGGTTAAGATTTACCATCTATTTCCACTCTTTTTCCCCAGAGTACTACAACATTCAGTGCTTTATGACAAACTTTTTCCATATTTTTAAATTCTAGTAATGTGTGTTCTGCATTTGATTTGCATCCCGCCCTAATTCAACATTTATGCTCTCACCACTTGAGAAGAAACATTCCCTGTTCTCTTGCTCCAGGTCTGTTTTCCTCAGAGCTCCATTATAAAGGTTTACTGGTCCAGTAGTCCTGCTGCTGCAGTTTATCAACCCTGTTCTTCATTGTTCTGTTTCTGACCCTGCTGTGGAGATGGAGGACCATTGTAGGACTGTGTCCCTGGAGTGAATCAGCTACTGTGGTGTTGCTGGACCAACCAGTGTTTGAATAAGAGTGGATTTTACAGTGAACCTCATATTACAAAGTTATCTTCTTGCTACTGGTTGCTTGTATCCTAAGCAGTGTAAACATGAATTCGTAATTAGTATAGTTCAACAAATGACATGTTGGTTAAAGAATATTTGGGTTTAAATATTTCCTGTTTCCATCAACCTTGACTATAACTTTTAACAGAAACAGCAAGTTCTTCTTAGCTCAGCATGGGGGTGAAAGCTCTGCATCCTTACAACTGCTTTTTATTCATGAGTGGCCATGTCTTCTGCATATTCATGAGATGCCCAGCTGGCCCTGGCTATGGGAATGCACATGTGGCCAGATGGAGACCCTTCTGAACTGACACCAAATCTCCTTCCACTGCACTTGACACAAAAAAGTCATGCACATCATCTGCAGTAATAACTACTGATGCAGCTAAATGAACCCGTGGCCCAATGTCAGGTCTCAGTATCTGTTGATTCCATTAAGGGTAGTTACAACGTTCTCATTTTTATCCTACAAGTTGTGAAATCCTTTTCTTCAGTTGCCCTGTAAATGAAACCATTGTTGTTTCTTGTTAGCTAGAATAAGCACACTGTAAACTTTAAACCACTTCAGCTCAATGGCAAACCTTACAGTGAAAACATTACACACTGCGGTTCTCGTCAAGCACACTATTGAAAGTGAAAGTGATAACCCAACAAGATATTATCACATCTTTATAAGAAAAACTACTGTTAGTAGAAATCCACTTCAAGGCCAGCAAGGGCCTGAATAGTTGTGTAGTGAACTGCAAAAAAAAAAACGACTCAAATGCCCAAATGAAAATCAGCTCTTTTAATGTCTTACATAAAAGATCATCACGCATACAATCAAGTCAGTGTATGACTTTGAAGACATACACTTCGAAAGGAGGGAAGTTTTGTTGGTTGTTTCAGATTTGCATAATAGTGTTTCTCAGTAACAATACACCCGCCCCTCCCGCCGCCGCTGCCGCCCCCCCAACACCACTACTATACATATATAGCCTGACTAGGGAAAAAGATCCCTTACCCAAAAAAAGAGCCAAAAAAAAAAAAGGCAGAATTTGGTCATTCATTTATGTATTTGTAATGCTTCAGTTATAAAAGTCGGAGCAAACTGCAGAAGAAACAGATGCGTCTGACAATACAGTGATGGTCCTAAAGATATGAGATTTCACTCTTGGAGCAGAGCAGCATGGCAAACTTCTTTCTGCTCAGCATACAACCCTAAACATATCACTCACCATGACCTGAAAAAAAGAAAAAAGAAAAAAAAAAGAAAAAAAAAAACAACCTAAAAAACATATTAGAAAAAAGAAATTATATATATATATATATATATATATATATATATATACATATATATACACATACATAAACACACACACATACACTGACCACCTTATAAATTAACCATTCAAGGAAAAATGGGGAACATACAAACAAAAATATTGTGCATACATATCACTGAATCTTCTACAGTACTTGCAATAAATACTGTATTCTCATATTGTCTTAGGCAAGAAAATGTTAAGAAAAAACAATATAGGCAACAAGTTGATAGGCACCGTGTGTGTAAGGACACTGAGTGACCGCAACATCTGCGATCAACTGACATACATTTACATAAAGATGTAAAACAGATTTCTATAAAAATAGATCCATCCAAAGGCCATGCCAGTTACTCGTATGATTTTCCACCAATTCTTTTTGCCTGCTCAATATGTTGAAAATGACTTCGCAGCACATCATTGTGGATATTCCGACAAGTACAGAGGCAAAAGCAGCAATGACTCTCTCCACCGGTCAGCACTGATTCTCATCAGTCAAAAGGCCTCATCATATGTATTCCTTATTAATCTTGTATTTAAATAACTTATCATCTGTCTGGAACAATATTTACAAGGTACAAGTAAATCTAAAGAAGATATATAAGGACACAGAATAACTTCTAATAAGACCACTCAAACCTTATAAATCTTATAGTCTGGGATCATATTAAAGATTTAAGAGAAAAAAAAAAAGAGAAAAAGTGTACAGTTGACTAGGGCTACTCATTGTATCACATTCTTTTATGCCATTTTGAGATTTAAAGCAATGTCATAATCAAATAGGAAGAAACCTGTGCAATCCCCAACTTCTCTCTCTCATTTTATATATATATATATAATATAAAAAAAGCCACTCCTCATTGTGGCTCCCTGGCCAGATTATTAAGAACATAGTGCATTCAGCTTTCTAAATGTCACGTCTACATGATTTATTGTTTGAGAAACAAGGAAGTGTGGGTGGCCATAACTGAGATCTTTCAAGTACTCTTTGTTTGTAGCTTGTTAGAAATCCTTCATGGTGACACCTTCAGAAAAGATTGTCTTAGCAAACAGCCTTTGACTCTTCTTTTCATTTCCCAAAGTTGGCAAAATCAGCGAAGGCATCTTGCTTCGGTGGCATCATGGAAGAGCTCATACCCATGACTGGCATTCCTATGCCGGCTGTAGGCATGACCATGTTCACATTCATTCCCATCATGCCCTGACTAATGGGCATGCCTCCCATGTTAGTAATGCCCATAGCACCTCCTGCAATCCCAGGCTGCATGCCCATGTTTCCCATCATGGGGTTTGTAGCAGGTCGGATGGTAGTGGGGCTGGGCTGCATGCCGAGGTTCATGCCTGCAAAGCCCTGCGTCATCACATTGACAGGGACTTGAATTCCTAAAGGAAAACATAAGATGAGAATATTTTGATTTAGCATAAAATCAAAGTATAAATAATAAAATTCTAAAACTAAAGTCAAGAGATGGATGTTAAGATTTGTTATATGAACTATTATATTAATTAACAAAATTTCAATACCTGTTTCTGTGCTCATTGAAGGATGCACTTATTATCTGAATTAGTTTCAGTTCAGTACAAAATTAAACCAGTTAACTAGAACTCTTCAAAAGGGAAAGGAAATCTAAGTAGTGAAACCCAGTTGTGGTACATAAATAGAAATAGAAATAAATGTATTTGTTCAGGTGAGTTTGGTACTGTACATGGTTGGTCTGAAATTACAGTTATAGTTTGACAGCATTACTGATCACCTTATCAGCTACCAAGTTTTAACAGCAGTAGGAATTTTAATATCAAATCTAATGATTGTTATCCTTCAGCCAGCAATTTTAACTGGTTAAAGATGTGTCATTCTGTAATACTATGCTCATGTCAGGTGTGCACCTTGCTGTTGCATCATGTTGAGCGTGGGCTGGGTTGGCTTGGGAGGCTGCATGCCAGGGCCCAGATAGTCCAGGCTAATATTGACGCTGGAATCAGACCAAGTGGAAGGAATGGACGGCTTGGTTTCTTGCTTATGGACCTCAGGTTGCTGGGGCACCAGTAGAGCCCCCATTGCCTGCAGAGGCTAGATTCAACATAGTCAGAGTCAGTTCTTCTAAAAAGAACACTAAACCATACACCCCACATAGAAAAAATAAATAACCTTTTTGCAATTGGGAGAGTCTTTTATATTGAAGAAGGGTACTATAGCTCTAAATAACACATTGGATCATGCTTTATACAAGCTGTTTCTTTCTAGCCCTGATTCAAGACACTTACTCTAAAGCCTCTAAATGTGTTGCTGTCTTTATGCCACCTGCGAGCACTAAACATCTAACTGTCTGAAGAAATGTGAGAAGAGGACAAATCTAGAATATACCATTGTTCCATAAACTCCAGAATCATACACAGTTTAAATTATCCACAGGTTTTATTACTCCAAAAGTAAATTGATTAAATTATACCGTGTGCTAGGTGGCATACATCTGAAGGCTCTATCTCACATTTGTTTTCTTTATGTTATATCAAAATCTGGCAGCAGCAGGCTTAATTTGTTTGCAGCTGAAAAAATATATAACTTTGACAGGAAAACATTTTGGGCGATGCTATTCATTTAACAAATGCTAGTCATGAATCTAAATCACAAAAAAATGTTTGGGTTACATGGGGACAAATGTTTTAGACATATTTATGCAGATTTTCTATTTTTCATGTATTGTTTGTTGTTGTATGATATAATAAATATTGAGAATTATATATATATATATATATATATATATATATATATATATATATATATATATATATATATATATATATGCAAATTACTCCTCTCTAAGCAAGCAATATTTCTAAGCAAGAAGGCTGTAAATGATCAAAAATTGAAGTGCAGTATGAATACTTTCATACAAACATACCAACAGACTACAGTTTTCCCCAGGTTTCTTGACTTATGTTCAGAAGCTATAGCTTTACTAACAATATTTATACATGTTAAAGATCAATTTTAATCTTACATAATTAGTCTGAATGGGACGGTAAGGAACTTTCTCTTCAGACAAATAAATCTTGCCATTTTAAAGTAGGTCAGGTTTTTATTATGCAAATATAATTTTTACACAAGGCTTTTGTTTCAGTTTAATGGTTTTCTGACTCAAACTTGTTCCCCCTCATTCTGCCATTCTCTGTGATGGTTGCCCCAGGGGGAAGGAGGGGGTGGGTGGAAATTGTGCCAGTGCTGCATGATAACCCTGCTACATGTCTCGCATTCTTGTTTCCCTCTCCAAACTACTTGCTTTAAATCTCAGGAAGTGTTTTTCCTAAATATTAATAAATATGTTAATTTTTATTGTACTGCATTCATTTACAGATGGTGTTCTGAAGAAACCACAACCGCTATAGAATATAGAATTAATAAATCCTATTTTTTGAAGAAAAAAAAAAGAAATATGCTCCCTACTTCATTTTATCTGAAGATTCCTTTTAAATCTAGACAAGTTAACCTTTTGCACTGTGAAAGTGCAAGTGACTACTTGTCATTGTGAGACACAGCATAACAAAATGCAGCATTTGTTTTTCACCACACGCATTTGCAGCAGGGGGCAGTGATGGGGACGGTACCTTTCTCAAGTATACCTCAGGGCAACCTACTGGTCTGGTATTCGAACCAATAACCTCATGATCCAGGGGCCTAATCCCTATCACTAGGCCACCACTGCTTACATATATAAAACCAGTCAAACTGTACAACATATTTATGCACAAAGATGCAGGACATCAAGAAATTATAAGAGAAGTGATAGTTACCTGAGATTTAGACAGGGGAAGTCCCATGCTTTGAGTGCTGCTCATGGAGAAGTTCATGCTTTGGGAGGCGCTGATGTTGGTAGTGACAGATGGGCACATGAGGTTGAAGAGATCTGCAGAGGAGGCTGTGGAGGAAGAAACTGGGGCTGTCTGTAGGCCTGCAAACAAGTCCGTCCCTGCAGGGTTCACAGGCTGATCTGGAGAAACTGTGGGCTGAGTTACTGAGAAAGCATTCCAGTCTCCAAAGTCCCCATTGCCACTGGATGCTGAGGCTGTGACATAACAAAAGCAAACCACAGCAACAAAATCTTGGTAAACAAATTACAAAAAAAAAACTAAACAAGCACACATACAGCTGGTATATGATTGGTCTTGTAGGCAGGCCAGGAGTAATAATCCTTTAATACTGTATTAATTTCTGCCACTTACTACCTCAACACTCCCACAGAGATGATCACAAATCACAAAAATGAAATGATATGCTTAAAAGGAGTCAGAGTCCCATAAAAGAAACTAAAAAACAAAAAATATATCAAGAACCCTGCATATTTCCTTTCACTCTCCTATCTCCCCAACAGACAGAGGGAGATGTGTTATGCCCAATGCGAGACGAAGTGTGTCTGTCCTCATTAGCTTTAGCACAGAGCTCTAACATATGTCTTGCCCTCACTTTGCTTTTCAATATTTACGAGATTTATGCTCTCTGATTTTCCTAAACAGGCAGATGAGAACAACAGGCTCTGGGCTGCCTTGCAAAAGCTCACTGCCTTCCGTTATATTCATGTCAATCTCACAGAAATAGGGGAAGGACAAATCTAGTTTCTTCTGTTCTTTTTTTTTTTTCCACTTGACTTTAAGTGTGAAGTAAAGTCTAAGATGGTTAGAAAATTCCCATTCCGAATGCTGTGTAGTACAGACTCAGAAGTGATAAAAAGTATATATTCAGAAAAGATTTCATAAAGATGTCTTAATTTCTGATGCCCTGGTTCCCTGTCAGTATTCTGGTTACGTTTAGAGTAGTACATTTAGCAGCAGCAGCAAGGCTGGTTACTGTACCCAAATAAAAAAAAGAAAGAAAAAAAAAAAGAAATCTTTCTCATGTGATGCTTTGATGCCTTTTACTCTCTCATGGAAAAACCATCCCTTTGTGAAACTTATTTAGCAATCTTTACAATTGTCAGTACTTAACGTCCAGTTGGTTTAGTTACTAATAAATGAGTCAGAGAAATAATAACAGCAGAAGTGACAGTTTTTCAGGGATTACAGTACTGTGCAAATGTTTTAGGCAGGTGTGGAAAAAAGCTGAAAAATATAAATAATGATTGTTTATTTTCATCAATTTACAAAATGCAAAGTGAGTGAACAAAAGAAAAATCTAAATCAAATCAATATTTGGTGTTACTACCTTTTGCCTTCAAATCAGCATCAATTCTTCTAGGTACACTTGCACAAAGTCAGGGATTTTGTAGGATTATAGTCGGTGTATGATCAACCAATTTTACCAATTTTTACCAAATTTACTGTCACAGACTGGGAGGCGCTGTGCAGCCCACATGGAGAGGACATCGACAGTCTGACAGTCTGCATAACTAACTACATCACCTTCTGTGTGGAGAACACCGTACCAACCAGGAGAGTAGGGTGTTACTCCAATAATAAACCATGGCTGACCCCTGATCTGAGAGCTCTGCTGAAGCAGAAGTCAAGAGCCTTCAGATCAGGAGATAAGGAGGCAATGAGAACAGCTCAGAAGGAGCTGAAAAGAGAGATAAGGAGGGGGAAGGACAGATACAGAGAGAGGCTGGAGGAGCAGCTCAGACAGAACAATGTCAGAGGTGTGTGGAGAGGACTGAACACCATTACTGGTAGGAGCACAGTGAGCAGGGGAGGCCCAGAGTCTGGAGATCGGGACTGGGCTAATAGTCTAAATCTGTTCTTCAACAGGTTTGACTCAGGAATCTGCCCCTCACCCAACCATCAAAGCACAGTACATGCCAGTGCCCCCCTTCACACCTCCTTGCTAACTCCAACGGCACCTCCCCTTCACACCTCTCTGCAACCCCCACCAGGGATATCAGCTGCGTATCCCCTTTCATCTTTATCTTCTCCTTCTCTACCCCCCCTTTCCCCTGAGGACTCTACTGCCCCCTCCTGCTACCCCACTCAACAGGAGGCACCCACTCTCTCACCACACAATAGCCTCTCCATCACAGCTGACCAGGTGCGGTGTCAGTTGAGGAAGTTGAAGCACAGGAAAGCCACAGGTCCGGATGGCATCAACTCCAGCCTGTTGAGGGACTGTGCAGATCAACTCTGTGAGGTTATCACCTACATCTTTAACCTCAGCCTCAGCCTGGAGCGTGTCCCCATTCTGTGGAAGCCCTCATGCCTCGTTCCAGTCCCCAAGACGTCGCACCCCAAGGAGCCAAACCACTTTAGACCTGTTGCCCTCACCTCTAACCTGATGAAGGCTATGGAGAGGATCATCCTCCATCACCTTCGTCCACTGGTCAGGAGGGACCTGGACCCGCTGCAGTTTGCTTATCAGCCGCACATTGGGGTGATGACGCTGTCATCTACCTGCTGCATCGGGCCCTCACTCACCTGGAGAGTGCCAAGAGCACTGTGAGAGTCATGTTCTTTGACTTTTCTAGTGCTTTCAACACAATCCAGCCTTCAGTTCTGAGGGGGAAGTTGGAGGGAGCGGGTGTGGACCATCACATGTCTGAGTGGATTATTGACTACCTCACCAATAGACCCCAGTATGTGAGACTCCAGGACTGTGTGTCTGAGGTGGTGGTCTGCAGCACTGGAGCCCCACAAGGAACAGTCCTCGCCCCCTTCCTCTTCACATTGTACACAGCGGACTTCAAATTCAACACGGACACCTGTCACCTGCAGAAGTTCTCTGACGACACCGCTATTGTTGGTCGTGTGTCGGAGGGGAATGAGCAGGAATACAGGGGGGTCATCAGTGACTTTGTCAGATGGTGCGATCAAAATCATCTGCGCATCAATGCCAGCAAGACGAAGGAGCTGGTGATCGACTTTCGCAGGAAGTCACCCCCCATTACACCGGTGGACATCCAGGGTTTGTGTATTGAGACAGTGGAGGAGTACAAATACCTGGGTGTCCACATCAACAATAAACTGGACTGGTCCACTAACACTACTGCTCTGTACAAAAAGGGCCTCGGTCATCTACACCTGCTAAGGCGGCTGAGGTCCTTTGGAGTAAACAAACATCTCATGAGGACATTTTATGACACTGTGGTAGCGTCGGCTGTTTTTTACGCTGTGGTCTGCTGGTGTGGAAGAGTCGCAGAGAGGGACAGAGGGAAACTAAAACTGGTCAAGAGGGCCAGCTCTGTCCTGAACTGTCCACTCAAGTCCATCGAGCAGGTAGGGGAGGAGAGGATGTTATCCAAACTAACATCCATCATGGACAACACCTCCCACCCCCTACACGAGACTGTACGAGCACTGAGCAGCTCGTTCAGCAGCAGATTCTTACACCCGCATTCTTACCGGCAGCAATAAGACTCCACAATTCATCAACATAACATTACATTGCTTGTTTATATATTATGTTATATTATATACTATTATTAATGTATATTGTTATTGTATTGTACAGTATTATTATTATTATTATTAGACTTATATCTTACTACTTGTTTATTTATATATATTTATAATTTATTTAAAACCTATTTATTATCGTGTATTACTGTGTACTGTATATTTGGTCACATAATTCTTCTTGTAGATATGTATATGCATCTTGGTAATATAGTATATATGTATATATATTTATATTTATATAGATAGATAATTTATTATTATAGCTCCTGTACTTTTCTCCTTTCTCCTGTACTTGTCCCTCTTTTCTTATACCTCTATTTTTATAAATCTTTTTTCTATTCTTTCTTTACATCTGTCACTTTTATAAGAGCCCTGTAACGCCCAAATTTCCCATTCGTGGGATAATAAAAGATTACTCTACTCTACAAACAGGTGCTAATGATCATCAATGTCACATGTAGGTTGAAACACAGTCATGTTTGGAACAACCTACCAGCCGAGTTCCTTCAAAAACTGTGTGCAAATGTACCTAGAAGAATTGATGCTGTTTTGAAGGCAAAGGGTGGTCACACCAAATACTGATTTGACTTAGATTTCTCTTTTGTTCTTTCACTGCATTTTGTTGACTGATGAAAATAAATGATTAACACTTCCATTTTTGAAAGCATTCTTTGTTTACAGCATTTTTTCCAAACCTTATTAAAACTTTTGCACAATACTGTATTTCTCATGAATATGCTTTAAGAGGATTTTTCCCCACACTTACCAGCTGCTGAAGAAAGAGTTGCTGTAGCTGCTGGTGATGAAAAATCAGCAAAGCCTCCAATTAGATCTGCGAAGAGTGAAGAGACATTATTATGCTTTACTGTATGCAAGCCTTAAACAAGATCTTAAATATAGACCTAATTACAATTCTGTTGTGCTTAGCAACACACACACACTTTTTTCCAGGGTCATGTTGAATTCCTGGTCTGGGGTTAGAACACCAGTATTAAAGGACTGAAACTGCTGCCTGAATGAGCGAGTGAGTAAAGGATGGAGGAAGAGAGAGATACGAAATGGAGCCACACATCTGCTCAGCACTCCATCCTCACTAGGGACCTCTTTAACATCTGGTCACAGCAGCTAAATGCTCCAGTAGAAAATGGGTGGTATAGGAGAGGCCATCTGCTTCATTTTACCACAGTGTGCTCCACCCCTCCTCACCTGGGAACCCTGATCGCAAAAGCCCTACAAAAACCACAAGGCCTCAATACCACAATAGCAAGGATCAGGCTCAACCTGTCTCAGGATAGTAAGATATACCTGAATAAATCTTAAATCACAAACTGAGCTGTTCAAATGTATTGGGGAGGTTGAGTTAGAAGACAAAGTGCTGCTGCATGGAATTGAAGTTGAACTAGAACAACAAGCTACTCTTTTTATAAACCACTCCAAATTCTTCAATCAGAAATGTATTATGGTTGTAATCACCTTTGGAAGCTGGTTGTGTGGGTACAGGATCCGCCATGAACAAGTCCACCAGGCCACCACTGGGCTGGCTTGCACCAGAATCAGTTGTCTGAGGAAAAAGAAAAAAAAAAACCCACAATGAAATTACACTTCCCAGAGTGAACATTAGATGGCACTAATGGATACAATTAATAAGAGGAAGATCTTTCAGGCTCTGATTATCCCTAATTCATAAATAACAAACTGTTCCTTCTACCTTGAGTTTCTCAAACTGAGAACTTCAACATGTTATATAAGAATATGTTATAACAGTATGTTATAATATCTCTCTCTCTGTTTCGCGATCTTATTAGTACGAGTATCATCTGTAGACCTCTGAGACAGAACTAATTCAAGGCTCAGATCTGGGTAAGGATACCTAAAATGTATGGAATTTATTAGAGAGAAGATATGATGATGTGAGGATAGTGAACCAGGGAGTGCAGCGAATAAGCAAAACGGAAGTAAGGACAGCGATGAAGAGAATGAACAATGGAAAGTCTGTTGGTCCAGATGATATACCTGTGGAAGAATGGAGGTGTTAAGGAGAGATGGCAGTAGAGCGTCTAGCAAGATTGTTTAACAATCATGGAAAGTGAGAGGACGTTGAAGTGTACTGTTACCGATTTTCAAGAATTTGCAAAGCTGTAGTAACTATAGAGGGATGAAGTTGGATTATGGTTAGGGTTACAACAGCATGAAGTTATGGGAAAGAGTAGTGGAAGCTAGGTTAAGAAAACAGGTATTGATTAGTTCGTAACAGTATGGTTTCATCCCAAGAAAGAGCACTACAGATGCAATGTTTGCTCCAAGGGTGTTGATGGAGAAGTATAGAGAAAGAGAAGGAGTTGTACAGTTGCATTCAAAGTAGAGGTGAGATTACATCAATGAACAGCGCCGAAACCATTCTTGTTTGCCATGGTAATGGAGAGATTAATGGAAAAGTTAGACAGGAGTCCTCGTGGACTGGTGTTTGCTGATGATACTGTAATCTGTAGTGAGAGCAGGGAGCAGCTTGAGGAGAACCTGGAGAGGTGGAGACATGCTCTAGAGAGGAGAGGAAAGAAAGTGAGTTGGACAAAGACAGAATACATGAGTGTGAACAAAAGGGAGGAAAGTAGAGTGGTTAGAATGCAGAGGTGACAAAAATTTAATTGTAGTTAAAGGTAATTAAATACCTGGGATTAACAGTTCAGTGTAATGGAGAGTGTGGGAGAAAGGTGAAGAAGAGAGTGCAGGTAGGTTGGAATGGGTGGAGACAAACTGCAGGAGTGATTTGTGACAGACGGGTACCAGCAAGAATGAAAAAAAAGGTTTATAGGATGGTTGTGAGACCAGATATGCTCAATGGTCTGCTGGTTGCCCACAAAAGATTGATTGGAAAGAAAGGGCCTTATTCAGATTTAAGTGGCTTTAAACAAATGAAGGGTTTCATCAAATATGTAAATAGAGCATTGTAAGTTTTAATTTTTAAAAAATGCTAGAACTGTAAAGGATCAGAGAAACATAAATGTTTTTATCTAAGAACTGAACTGCATCAATACAACTCCCCCATTTGTTTTTTAATACCTTGCTAGTGTTTACATTAGCGGCAGCTTTATCTCCGGTGTAGTGGGTAGCAGCTCCCAGATCTATGATTTTTGAGGGGATAGGCCCTCTTTTTCGAGTGGCAGTGGTCTCTGTAGCCTGGACAATCTGAACACTTTTGGTTGTCACTGTCTCCTCTTCATCTTTGAAATCAGTTCTGCTGGACTGCCCATTCCTGGCCCCTTGACGCCTTTCCTCATCAGTCTCACTGAAAGGAAAAAAAGGCAGGATGAGTTTCTGGATAAAGAATCAATCCGTGCGAACAGGTTTCAATGCAGCTGAAATAACTTAACACACCTTTAAGTAAAGGTCTAAGCAGCTTTCAAATACACTAGTCAGACATTACATTACAACCAAATCCAATATTATGTATATCCCACTCAGCTCTGAGCTGTTAAGGCATGAACACCACAAGACCTCTAAAGGTTAGCTGTGGTATTTGGGCCTGGGTAGTTTACAGTGGATACTTTAAGTCATGTAAGTTGTGAAGAGAGGCCTCCATGGCTAGTTTGTCCGGCATGTTCCCACAGATACTTGATCGGATTGAGATCTGGGGAATCTGAAGGCGAAGTCATGCTTCTCAAACAATTTCGGAACATTTTTTGCAGAGTAGCAAAGAAGCCACTGCCCATAGGGGATACTGCTGCCACAAAGGGGCAGATTTGGTCTGCAAATAATTTTAGATAGGTGGTGCAAAGTAACATCCACATGAATTCCAGGAACCATGGTATTACTTTGCCCAGAGCATCACACTGCCTCCGATGGCTTGCTTTTTACCCCTAGCATGTCCTGGGGCCATTTCTTCCTCAGGTAAGCAGTGCATATGCAGTTGGTCAGAATACAAACGCTCACATACCTCAATGTCATCAGTGTACCATGGAAACTCATGACTCTTTCACTGGTTAACCAGTTTCCTTCCTTGGACATCTTTTGGTAGGTACTAAACACTACATACTGGGAACACCCACATAAAACCTGATGTTTTGGAGATGGTCCGTCCCACTCATTTAGGCATCAGAAAGCCACAGATATTCTTATGTTTATTTCATTTTCCTGCTTGAAACAAATCTACTTGGAAAACTGGCTGTTTACTTGCTGCATAATATGTTCTATCTCTTGAAAGGTGCCCATGAATTAATTATTAGTCACCAAAAAAAATGTTGATTTAATGTTTTGGCCAAACTGAGTATTTGGACCCACTAACCTGCACAATTTCATGTTTACAATGCATTACATTCACATTTCAGTGTTTTACAGTGAAAAACACTGAAGCAGAGCAGGGGGTCCCTAGAGTAAAAGCTGAAAAATCCTTTCTATCTCACTTCTGTAGACCATGGCCTAAGTTGGTTCCTTTTGCATCTGTTCTGCTTTTGCGTGTAATAGGAGGCAAATAAGTGGTTCTGAAATTACTGAAAGATTTTAGTACTTCAGTAAAGAGATGGGGAGGGGTTCAAAATGGCCTGGGGCTCTAACCTGAATCTGTCTGGAGAGTCATCTCTGTCTTTTTTGCGGAACTTGTTGATGGTGTCGTCGATAGTATTGCTGATCTTGTCACTGATCTCTCCCAGTTTCTCACTGAATGGGAAAGCCCCTTTGTTGTCCCAGTCATCATCCCACTTGGAGCGTGAGTCATATTTGTCTCCAGCTTCAGTAGAGACAAAAGAAAGAGATTTTCATACCTTTGGTTGGCTTCAGTGGCAAACGTGTTAGGGTCTTAAACAATTATTGAAAGGTTCAATTGTTTGAATCCTTAGCTCTAAAATTAGCCTATACGGTGTTTTGGTGTGGTCATACATATATTTTTCACTTATCAGAGATGGTTACAATAACTCCTTATTTCAACATTGGAAATTCTGTTTTCACTTCAGGTGTTTTTAAATCAAAACACATTTTTTAATTAAACTATTTAAATGATTAATATAAATGACAATCAATATTTAATACACCAACCCTCATCAAATAAAACACATTTTAGCATGATAACCGACTAGAGCTAACAGTTGCATTAATAGTTTAAATGTCACAGAAACAGAGTAAGATTAAGATTTTTAAAGATTTTTTAAGTGTTTTAAATGTCAGATGTAGTGAAGGAAGATGGATCATTCAAATATGTAAATAGATTATAGATAACCAGTGAATTATGTTATTATCCATATTAATGAAACAGCAATGCAACTTTTAGATCCCTAAAACAAAGCACACAGATCTGAAAGAGGAAGATTTTTTCCTCTAAATCAAAAACATCAAATATCTAATATATGCTGTCATGTGGTGAGAAACAAAAGAATCCTACTGGATATCAAAATAAACCCAGAGCTCAGTCATCTGGTAATTCAAACCTCCTGGGAGGGAGAAAGAATCTAGAAAAAAATAGACAGAAGAACCCTATGGAAGCAGGCACAATAAACAACTCTCCATTCTCAGCACATCCAACTATGAGTTGATCTACAGATGTTATGACAAAGTCACTGCTGAGCATTAGGATGAGAGTTAGTAAGAAAGCAAGAGCAAGGGGAATTTAAAGGCATTTCTTTGAGCAGAACTCACCATATCTGAAGCCCCCCATGCTATCGGAGGACACACCAATGTATTTGTCCCTGTTTTTCTTGGCCTTCTTCCTCTCTTCTCTCAGTCTGTCATCATCCTGTACAAACTCCACCATCTCTTTCACCTTCTGCCGAACATTAATACCTTGGTCCTTTCCATTTTCATCTGCCAAACAGCAGTAAAAAATTACCCCTTACATATAACATATAATATATATCGTGATAACACAAAGCAACTGTTCATAACGTTTGAGAAACAAAATACACAAGATATGGAATATATAAGGCAGCAAATGATTAATAAGCTCTTAAAGCTGATGTGTTGGAAGCATGGAAAAATGTAAAATGGGCTAGCTACACACACATGCATTGAAATGTACAAATTTTTAGAGAGTTTTTTTTTCCTAAAACTGAAATTCTACCAACACATTTAAATGCACTGGAGACACTGAGCTGAGACTGTGGTAACCATAGTTACTGGTTAGACAGGAAAGCAGTTTTGGGGTCCTGGGTAAACCTTAGTCTCTTTTTCTGAACTGAAACACTAAGACCATTGTCTCACTCTGAAACAGACCTGACATTTTTATGCTTGCTAAATCATTATATTATGTGAAACACATATTTTATAGCATTTACAGTCTATTAATAGGACCATGGACTTGGCCAATAAAGCGTACCATTTTGATAGATAATATAATGTGTGTGTAAACAGAAACAGTGTGGGCTTACCTATAAAGTGATAGCTTTCAATGGAACGCAGATCATAGAGATGCTCTCTCGCACTGGTGACCACCCGCTCTGACCCATTTCTGACCAGATAAGCCAGCAGTAGCAATGACTGAGAAAATAGTGCAGTTCAATTAACACCACAGTAGAATGTAACTATTCACACTACATCTATCCAAAACATATTTACTGTCCAACATATATAGATATCATTATCATCACAATATTTACCTTGTAAACTCTCCTCCAGTTTTTCTTATTATCCTTCAGCATCCGGTACCACAGCATGTTCATCACTTCTGGAAACTGTTCATACATGAATGTTGCTCTATATGGCAATAAAATCAGTATAGCTCAGAAACTTTTTACACAAGAAAATGAAGCACAGGACTTTTTGATGACATGATGCAGGAGGAATACATGGGAAAGCAGTGTATATCCATTATCCAATATCCATTCATTCCAGCAGTCTAAGTGCAACCATGAAAATCTCTCCAACTTACTTGGCTATCTCTCCCATTAACTGGCCCGAAGGGCCCCATGGATCATCATTAGTGGCCTCTCGAACTTTGGATTCAGTTTCTGAATAGTTCATAACAACATTGGTTCTGTGAAAGAAGACAACCACAACAGGTAAAAGTCCAGTAATATACCATATCACTGAAATATATTCAAAACAAGTGTTTTCATGTTTACAATTTTACTGGAGCTTATCAGGTTTGAAAATGACAATGACAATATTTGCCAGAAGTGAAACATGCATCCTGTAATAATTAAGCTTCACAAGACCATTAGAGGGTGCTGTAGTATCCCCAAAAGAATAGGTTCTTTTCAAGTATTCTTGTTGACAGAGGTTGACAGAAAGGACATCCACGGAAAGTTTCTTCAGCACATAAAGTGCAAGTGGCAATCATTGTGGACACACCACAGCACAACGCCCAGTGCACCACAACGAAATGTTGTGAATTTAACTCATTCACTAAGTAGAACAGCTGGCCGTCATACATCCACCACTTGGGGAGCAGTTGGGGGGTCACCTTCTTGAAGGGTACCTTAGTGTAACCTACTTGTCCAGTATTCAAACACATGTCCTTCTAATCATGGCGAACTTGTAGGCCTTTGTCATGTCCCTCAAACCATTTTTTGCAAGAGTCAGGGTACGTCATCCTCCTAAAAGAGGACACTGCTGGAGGGATTATTGTTGCCAGGTATGCTTTGTCTGCAACAATGTTTAGGTAGGTGACACATGTCAAAGTAATTTCAACATGATAAAACAACTCAAAGTTTCTGCCTTTGCCACCTTGCTTTCTTTCCATAGTCCACTCTAGTGCAATCACATTACTGGTTCTGATTGTTTAACTGTTTTTTTTTGTTTGTTTTTTATTTTGTTTTTTTTACCTAGCAGGGATTACCCACTGCTTACAAAGAAATGCTGTTTTAGTTGTGTGGTGATGCTCTAAGTCGTTCAAAGTCGATCCCTCTATTTGCCCATTTTTATCCTTTATTTCATAGAAAGTGTGAATGCTCATTTGCCACCTGATTTATACCACCTCTTGAAAGATGGCATTGAAGGTAGATAATAACTTATTAACTTCTCATGAATGGTGTTGCTGATGGAGCTGATGAAATTAACTAGTGTAG
The DNA here is from genome assembly GCA_017165825.1 of Hepsetus odoe. Taxonomy (NCBI): domain Eukaryota; kingdom Metazoa; phylum Chordata; class Actinopteri; order Characiformes; family Hepsetidae; genus Hepsetus; species Hepsetus odoe. The sequence goes on from CM029376.1 coordinate 13,422,963, forward strand.
ACATAAGGTAACGCTCAAGTAAGGATTACACATCACTTAAATTTGAACTCTTAGAGGTGTTGATACATTCAAGCCACTCAGGTGGCTTATTACAAGGGCAGTTCCACTGGTTTAGGTTAAGATGTGAAACCTGTTTAGCACTAGAGAAATGGATATGACACAAATATTGTCTAATTATGCAAGACACTAAGGACTCAATAACTGGGTGGGGTGCTTTTAGGCCAAGCAGTCCCACAAAGTGTGAAGGGTGGATCACACTAGTGTTGCAAATCCTGCATGTAACTTATAGTGAGTTTTGGAAAATGTCCACAGTTTGGCTCTTTTAGCTATATTTGGCTATATTTAGCTTATTTATAATTTGCATTATACAAAGAATAACACTGAGGGGGAAAAAAAAAACACCAAAAATATTTGTATGATTTAAGCAGCCTGACTCTTCTCAGGTATATTGGTAACTTATTTTGAAATAACACTCATATGAACAAGAAGACTTTTAATATGCCCTTTTACACATAATGTAAAGAGCAAGGTGAGACAAAATTAAAATGAACTCAAAACAACCTATTACAATCTTTCTGCAACTATAATAGTTCTAAAAGTAACAGCAACCTCAGCTTCAAAGCAACATATTGCTGACTACTGCAAATGAGAAATCACACATAAACCACACCCTCAAATAGAATGAAAAATTGGTCTAGATTTTATTTAATATGTTTGAAATGTAAATATTCCATTAATTTACTTTGACGCAAGGTGCAAAGCAATTCATCTTGGCTGTTTCTGTTTGGTTGCTCAACAACAAAGATCAGTTACGGTGATTAAAAGTTGCACTTTTTGCACTTCCTGTTATTTGCTACAGGTTTTCATGAGAACTGTAGAGCATTCTAGTGACATAACTCATAAGATAAATACTGTTCACCTTTGTACAGAATGTAAAAGGTATATTCATATACCTTATATACATAAAAAACATCATTCTTTGCAAGACAACTTCAGAAAAATATATAAATTTTATAAATTTGATCCTATAAATGTAGCATCAGATAGTTGCTTTCCAACAGAACAAATATACCCAGACACAGTGAGTCATACTTGGCAAACTGGGAACAATAAGCTGTAAAAGGTCAAACTGCGGGGAATAGGTCAAGGGAGGACTTTTGGGGAATATAATTTAAGTCTCTTACTACTCTAAATTGATGGTGTTGACAGGCTGTGTATGTAGATAAACACAAAGAGGCATTTTCTCTAGAAATCAGAGGAGATTGTACTTCAAAGAATACCAAAAAATATTTGTTGAAATGTTTCTTTGATTATAATATTATACTTTAAAAAAAATCAGAAGCTGAAAAGCTAAGAGCTAAGATAAAGACAAGCCCAAAATTACATAAACTATACTATTAAAAAAGCAACACGTCTGTGGCACAAACACAACACAACAAGTTACTAAATCAATTTAACAGATATACTTTATCATATTTTCTTAAAACCTTTGGTTAAATGTGGACATTATTACACATGATCATCATGAGCCTATCTATCCCAAAAAAAGTCATTCTTTAAGGTCTATATTAAGCTGCCAATCCATCATAAGAGAAATAAAAACGACAAATTTAAAGCACCCCGTATACCTGTTCTAGAAATTCCCTTTGACAGTCTCAAAACAAAACAAAAACAAGGAACAAATCAGTATCTACGCACTTTTCAAAATTAAGAAAATAAGTTTCAAAATGTATGGTCATTTGCTTGGGATTTCCCAAAACAAAACAGTTCTTTAATCGCTAAGGTGAGACAAACTATCTGCCGCTACCAAAACTAGTTTCACTTCATTAAAGCAGGTCATGTTCACAGGCCCTTTCTGTGGAGGTGAGGGTTCTCTTTTGACACCTCAGGTGCTTATTCAACATTGTTTTATATGGCGAAGCCAGAAATTAATAGTAAAATCCTACAGCGTCCGGAGTATTAACCTTATGGCATACATAATCAGCTATTCTTGCAGATATTAATAACTATTCAAACAAGTGGTTGACGTAAAAAACTGAAACAACTTATCACTTATAAGAAAAGGGCCTTACATATCATTCATAAACAACTTCACAACACCCAAAACTAACTGAGAAACGGACCCTCTTAGTAATCGATTAACCCCCGACTTGTTAACCTTTGTCAGCTTGATAAACATTAGCAGCGTGGCATGTTAGCGTTGCTAATAAAAAGTAAGCTAACGTCAAATGTCAAACGAGCAACTGTCAAACTTATTTTAGCGACTCCCAGTGAGTGTTCAAACGTGCCATTCACGAGAGCTTAGTGCATCAGACATAAGCAGCCAACATACTGTGACATGTGTTGTTGACAGTTGTGTACAAAGTTTGGTCAAAATGTGCCCTCGGAGCTAGCTCGCTAACTTCTGCCCACTGGATGAATTATTACAGGAGCTACTGATGCTAGCTAGCAACGGAGCTAGCCGTTTAGCCAATGTTAACGGTGTGGAAAGAGTTTACACTTGAGACCGTGTTTCCAAAACATCATTATGCGGACTGTAAGAGGACCTAAACGTTGTCCGCTGACAATTTCACCTACAAACTATACTCAAGGAGAGGGGTAGCTAAATTAGCCAGCAAATTAGTTGGTTTAGCCTGCGAGCCGAGAGGAGAGAGGCGCGGTGACGTCGTACAGTGAGGACGTGTCTCTGTTTGAACAGGAACAGGTTTAGAAAGGGTAAAGAGCGCGGAATTTCGACAAAAACAAACGATACTTACGCTTTATCAACCAGTTCTCTGACTTTCCACATGTTTAACATATTGACGCAAGTTGCGAGGCTATACGTCGCAGGATCACGTCTTCCAGCCCTTTTTAATCCAGCGGTTGTGCCAGCCGAGCTAGGGAAAACCTTGAACTCTCAGAAAAGTACTTCAGGCTTGCGGCGGAGTCACTGTGGGCCGGACTGACAGGTTACCACGGAGATGAGTCAGGAACGTCACTTACGCACATTGCGTAAGGGAGAAGAGTGTCTAGTTTTCTTTGTTAGTAACCTTTTTTTTGCAATAAGTCCTTGAAAGAGTTTCACAGAACAAGTTTCCTGATACACAGCCGCAAGAATGTTACAATATGGTTACCATTACAACACCGAGTATATTAATTTAACCAGTGGAAGCCTGTTTCAGCCATTTAAATAGGAAGTCATAGAAAAGAATTTCCCATAATTATGTTTTGTCATATCATGAATATGGCAGGCTGTTAAGCCATAATTATTAAAACTTTTCAATAATTATGGCTTAAAACTTTTCATCAATATGCGGGCAGACAGACAGATTTCCATATCAGATTGGTCGAGGCCCCAGTTAACAACGACTGCGGCCAGTGCTGTTAGCCTACAGGGTGCTGGTGGAATTTGGACTACTGTTGGCCAAAGGAAAAGAAGAAGGGGAGTAAGGCATTCCCGGAGGGAGGAGGAAGTGGAGGAGATTGGAAGTGAGGGTAGGAATTTTGAATGTTGGCAGCGTGACTGGTAGAGATTTAGCTGATATGATGGAGAGTTTGATATTTTATGTGTGCAAGAGACTAGATGGAAGGGTAGTAAGATCAGGTGCATTAGAGGATGGTTTAAATTGTATTACCATGGTTTGGATGGAAGGAGGAATGAGGTTGGTGTTTCCTGAAGGAAGAGTATGTGAAGAGTGTTTTGGAGGTGAAGAGGATGTCAGATAGGGTGATGAGTTTTAGGCTGGAACTCAAAGGGGTGATAATGAATGTTGTTAGTGCTTATGCCCCAAAAGTTGGATATGAGATGGATGAGAGAAGAATTCTGGAGTGAGTTAGATGAAGTGAAAGATAGTGTACCCAGGGGAAAGAGAGTAGTTATTGGTGCAGACTATAAAGGACATGTTGGAGAAGGGAACAGAGGTGATGAGGTGATGGGTAGGTATGGTGTCAAGGAGAGGAATGCTGAAGGTCAGATGGTTGTAGATTTTGCAAAAAGGATGGAAATGGCTGTAGTTAATACTTATTTTAAGAAGAGGGAGGAGTACAGGGTGACATTTAAGAGTGGAGGAAGATGCTCACAGGTGGATTATATCCTTTGCAGGAGGGTCAGTCTGAAGGAGATTGGAGACTGCAAAGTAATGACAGGGGAGAGTGTAGCTAAACAGCATAGGGTGGTGGTCTGTAGGATGACCTTGGAGGTCAAGAAGAGGAGGAAAGTGAGGGCAGAGTCTAGGATCAAGTGGTGGAAGCTGAAGCAGGAAGACTGCAAGGTGGAAATCAGGAAGGGGTTAACACAGGCACTGGGAGGTGTGAAGAGTTACCGGATTGCTGGGAAACTGCTGCAGAAGTGGTACAGCAGACACCTAGGAAGGTACTTGGTGTGATGTGGAAAGAAGAAGGAGGATAAGGAAACCTGGTGGTGGAACCTAGACATCAAGGAGTGTATACAGAAGAAGAGGCAAGCAAAGAAGATAGTCAGAGAGATTAAGAAAGTGGACAGGTGTACAAAGAGATGAAGTACAGGGCAAAGAAAGCAGTGGTGAAGTCTAAAGATAAGGTGTTTAGTGAATTGTATGAGAGGTTGGACATATGGAAATGTACTCATAAGTGAACAGAGTGTGATGAGCAGATGGAAGGAGTGCTTTGAGCAGTTAATGAATGAAGTGAATGAGAGAGAGAAGATTGGATGATGTGAGGATAGTGAACCAGGAAGTGCAGCAAATTAGAAAGATTTGGAAGTAAGGGCAGTGATGAAGAGGATGAAGAAAGGAAAGGCTGTTGTTCCGGATGGCATACCGGTGGAAGCCTGAAGGTGTTTAGGAGAGATGGCAGTGGAGGTTCTGACCAAATTGTTTAACAGAATCTTGGAAAGTGAGAGGATGCCTGAGGAGTGGCGACGAAGTGTACTGGTACTGATTTTCAAGAATAAGGGTGATGCATGCTGCTATAGTAACTATAGAGGGATACACTTGATCAGCCATAGCATGAAGTTATGGGAAAGAGTAGTGGAAGCTTGGTTAAGAAAAGAGGTGATGTTTAGTGAACAGCAGTATGGTTTCATGTCGAGAAGGAGCACTACAGATGCAATGTGTGCTCTGTGGGTGTTGATGGTGAAGTAACAGAGAAGGTCAGACAGAGTTGCACTGTGCCTCTGTGGACTTGGAGAAAACATATGACAGGGTGCCTAGAGAGGAGTTGTGGTTTTGTATGAGGAAGTCAGGTGTTGCAGAGAAGTGTGTATGAGTAGTTCAGGATATGTATGATGACAGTATGACAGTGGTGATATCTACAGTTGGACTGACGAATGCTTTAAGGTAGAGGCTGGATTACATCAAGGATCAGTGCTGAGCCCATTCTTGTTTAAAGTGAAAGTGACCATTCTTTTGCAATGGTGATGGACAGGTTGATGGACAAGGTTAGACAGGAGTCTCCGTGGATGATGATGTTTGCTGATGATATTTCGATCTTTGTGAGAATAGGGAGCAGCTTGTGGAAAACATGAAGAGATGGAGATATGCTCTGGAGAGGAGAGGAGAGGAATGAAAGTGAGTAGGACAAAGACAGAATACATGTGTGTGAACAAAAAGGAGGTAAGTGGAGTGGTTAGGATGCAGGGAGCAGAGGTGATAAAGGTGGAGGAATTTAAATACTTGGGATCAACAGTCAGTTCAGAATAACGGCGAGTGTGGAAAACAGGTGAAGAAGAGAGTGCAAGCAAGTTGGAATGGGTGGAGAAGAGTGGCTGGAGTGATTTGTGACAGACGGGTACCAGCAAGAGTAAAACGGAAGGTTTACAGGACAGTAATGAGACCAGCTGTGTTGTACGGGTTGGATATGGTGGCACTGTTGAAAAGACAGGAGGCAGAGCTGGAGGTGTCAGAGTTAAAGATGCTGAGATTCGTTGGGTGTGATGAGGATGGACAGGATTTGAAATGAGTATATTAGAGGGGCAGCTCAGGTGAATGAAAATGAAAGTGTAATGAATATGGCTTAATTTATCATAATAAAATGTTATTTGATAATCATGAAATCTCACTGACTACATAAATCCTAATGAAAAAGTATTTTCTGATTATGATATGTAAGTAATATGAGATATTATCTCATAATAATGAGATAGTAAGCCCCAACTATGAGAAACTGTTTTCTTTTTAAGTGGCAGACATAAACCTGAGCGTTTTTGGAATGTGCCTTACAAACTAGTCAGATATAGCAAGGCCCCACTACTTGTGCAGTCATCATTGCTTTGTACAAAAAGAGCTTCACAGGCAAGGATGTTGCTTCTGGTAAGATTGTAACTAAATCAACCATTTATTGGATCATCAAGAAATTCAAGGAGAGATGTTTAATTGTTGTGGTGTTAACAAAACAAAGTTGTTTTGCTGCTGGACTGGGGAACCACCAGTGCAGAGCTTGCTCAGGAAAGGCAGCAGGCAGGTGTAAGTGTATCTGCATGCAAAGTGAGGTGGAGACTTTTGGAGGATGGCCTGATGTCAAGAAGGGCAGCAAAGAAGCCACTTTACTCCAAGAAAAACATAATGGACAGACTGATATTCTGCAAATGGTACAGGGATTGGATTGCTAATGACTGGGGTAAAGCAATTTTCTTTGATGAATCTCCTTTCTCTCCCTGCGATGGGCTGGTGACCTGTCCGGGGTGCGTCCCCCGTCCTCGCCCTGTGTGCGCTGGGTTGGACACCAGCACTCCCCCGCGACCCCGTTTGGGACAAGCGGCAGATAATGGATGGATGGATGGAATCTCCTTTCTGATTGTTTGGAACATCAGAAAGGGAAAAAAAATGTCCGGAAAAGTAAAGGTGAGCGCTACCATCATTTACATTTACATTTGCGACATTTAGCAGATGCTCTTATCCAGAGCGACTTCCACATCCTAATTACAGGGACAGTCCCCATGGAGCAATTCAGGGTTAAGGGTCTTACTCAGGAACCCAATGGCGGTAGTGCTAGAGGTGGGATTCAAATCGTCACCCTCTTGATCTATAAGTCCGTAGGCAAGTACGCTACCACTAGACCACCACCACCTGTGTCATGCCAACAGTAAAGCATCCTCAGACCATTCATATGTGGGGTTGCTTCTCAGTCAGGGTAGTGGGGTCACCAAAACATCCTCTGAGAGCAACTTCTCCCAATTAACAGTACCTTTTCCAGCATGATGGAGCATGATGTCATAAGGCAAAAGTGATATTTAAGTGGCTCAGGGCACAGAACATCGAAATTCTGGATCCATGGCCAGGAAACTCCCCAGACCTTAATCCCATTGAAAACTTGTGGTCAATCCTCAAGAGGTGGGTGGAATAAAAACCCATAAATTCTGACAAACTCCAAGCATTGATTATGTAAGAATGGGCTCCATCAAACAGGATTTGGCCCAGATGTTGACTGACAGCATTCCAGGGTGAATTGCAGAGATCTTGAAAAAGAAGGGCCACACTGCAAATATTGACTTTTTACATAAACTTAATGTAATTGTCAGTAAAATCCTTTGAAATGCATGAAATGCTTGTAATTATACTTCAGTATACCATAGAAACATCAAGATCTAAAAACAATGAAGCAGCTAACTTTGTGAAAACAAGTATTTGTGTCATTCTTAAAACTTTTAGCCACAGAAGTACACAATATATGGCAAGTGGTTTTAATATGGCATCTGAAATGTGTTTCCACATTATGGAGTGTGGTTTATGGAAAACATTTTATTTGCCAGTATGTGATTTCTCAACTGAAACAAAATTTCACCTTAAAAACTGAACCTCAAGTGAATGGTGAAGCAATGCTTTTGAACATCAACAACATAAAAAAAAACTCCTGCAAACTAACAAACAACTACATTCTATTTAAAAACTATACATTTACTGAAATAAATATATTTTGAAAATGCCAGTACTTTTGAGAAAAAAAACATAGTTTCCAAAATGAAATCTAAATAATATAAACATTGTATCCTACCTACACATTTGCACAAGTTTTATTTAGAGACCATCTTGAATATGTCTTTGTCACCTTTTATCAATCACATACCTTGGATAACTGAAAGACATCAAGAGAGGGACAAAGTAATAGCTTAGATTTCTGAGTGTCAGCTCCAATATTCAGTCCATTTCTCAGAAGCTGAAACACCATGACTTTTCATGTTCTGGTTGAAGGTGGAAGGGCCATCATGACGACGGGTGAAAATGGAAGCCCTTCCAAGTCCACACATGACATCCCTCTGGGAGGGAGGAGAACCTCTCATGGAAAACAACCATTAGGGGCCTCTTGCACACTTTAACAAAGTAAATAAATAAATAAAAGGGGGGGAAAAAAGAACAATGAAGATAAAGCATGCACAACTGACAAAAAGACCCATTTTACCAAAAATACTGTGTGACAAGAGACAGCACTTAACATTCCCAAATGCACCACACCCATGGGAACTACCTCAATTACCTTTGCACGTCCGATGAAGAAAAACAGGGATGGAGTGACGGCGGAGGTAGAGCCTAAGAAGGAGAAAATACATTCAGTGACAGAATCTTTCAGAAACATTTTTCCTTGAAGACACTGATGTGTGTCATTGACTGACAGAACCATCCGTAAAATAAATGCTCTCAGCCCTTAACAACGCGTTAATAGTTGTGAGACATTGGGAGTAGTAAAATATATCTTTCCCAAAGTGCAGATTTATATAAAAAATACTGTCCAAAGCTGAACATTTGGGAACCCTGACAACTGACATCCAACTTCAATCATGTTGTTTTGTATGCAAGGAAAAAAGAAAGAAATGAAGTGTGTTTGAACAAATTAATAAAGTGAAACATTAAACAGTTTGGATATATAGTTATTCATACATTTAATGCAAGACACTAGAAGCTATCGTGAACAATGATTTTGTTTCCACCAGCCAAGTGGAACCAAGATTTTTAGATTTTAGATTTTTGCATATATTCTCTCTATAACATGTCATTTAAACATAAAAGCATTAAAGCTCAACAGAAATATGTGTATTTCTGCAGCTATTAAAATGCGCGTACAACAGATCAGAAACAGTCTTCAGGAGGCAGGTGTGTCTGTCAGAGACTACTATCTGCAGACTTCTTAGACAGAAATACAGAGGCTACAGTGCAAGATGCAAATCACTAGTTAATTATAAAATAAGATGGCCAGATTATGATTTGCAAAAAATTACTTAGCCTTAGAGTTCTGAAAAAAAGGCATTATGGACAGACAAGACCAAGATCAGAGTGATTGCATGCGAAAAGTGTGGTGATGAAAAGGAACTGCTCAAGATCCAAAGCTTACCTTCCCATCTGTTAAGTGTGGTGGTGGGGGTGTTACAGCTTGTGTGTGTTTGGCTGCCACAGGTTCTGGCACACTTATCTTCATTAATGATGTATCTGCAGATGAAGGTGCACAATGAATTCTGAAGTGTATTTAAACATCAGAAAAGTGGGAAAATTGTTGAATGGCCATTTAAATCCAATTAAGCATGACTTCCATATGCTTTAAATGAAACGTAAAAGGGACAAGCCCCCGAGGAAGCAGGAGTTAGAAGTAGCTGCAGTAGAGGCTTGGCAGGGCTTCCTCAAAGAAGATACTGAGCACCTGGTGATGTCTATGAATCACAGACTTCAAGCTGTCATTGCATGCAAGGGATTACTAAACATGACTGCTTTAATGTACCTACCATTAGTTTGTCAATCACATTATGGTGCCCTGAAGTGAAGGGGACTATGTGTGTAAAAAGTGTTTGGAACGTATTAGTGTATTTAGTATGTTGTGTTCGTAAAAAGGTATATATATATATATATATATATATATATATATATATATATATATATATATATATATATATGTATATATATGTATGTGTGTGTGTGTATACACATAGATAGATAGATAGATAGATAAATAGATTGCCATGAATATAGTATTGTGACGTTGTGTATACATGAAGCAATCCATCCATCCTTTATCTGCCGCTTGTCCCAAATGGGGTCGCGGGGGAGTGCTGGCGTCCAACCCAGCGCACAAAGGGTGAGGACGGGGGATGCACCCTGGACAGGTCGCCAGCCCATCGCAGACATGAAGCAATATACAGCAGAAAATGTGGACAGTGTGTGTGTATGTATATATATATATATATATATATATATTACAGTACTGTGCAAAAGTTTTAGGCAGGTGTGAAAAAATGCTGTAAACAAAGAATGCTTTCAAAAATGGAAGTGTTAATCATTTATTTTCACCAATCAACAAAATGCAGTGAATGAACAAAAGAGAAATCTAAATCAAATCAATATTTGGTGTTACTACCTTTTCCTTCAAACCAGCAACAATTCTTCTAGGTACACTTGCACACAGTTTTTGAAGGAACTCGGCTGGTAGGTTGTTCCAAACATGACTGTGTTTCAACCTACGTGTTTGGTAAAATTAGTTGATCATACACCGACTATAATCCTACAAAATCCCCGACTTTGTGCAAGTGTACCTAGAAGAACTGATGCTGGGTTGAAGGCAAAAGGTAGTGACACCAAATATTGATTTGATTTAGATTTTTCTTTTGTTTGCTCACTTTGCATTTTGTAAATTGATAAAAATAAACAATAATTATTTATATTTCTGAAAGCATTCTTTGTTTACAGCATTTTTCCACACCTGCCTAAAACCTTTGTACAGTACTGTATATATTAAGAAAATGCTAAAGTGACAGTGGTCCTGCTTATGACCTGAAACATATAGTGGATTTATCTTTTAAATTTCTATATATGCATTTCTATTAGATCACAACAGAGACATGTTTTTATGTGGATGTGGCATGTTTTTGCTTTATATGAGGAGATAAGAGAATAAAAGTGGAAACAAAAAACCTTCTTAAATGTAAATTGCCTCAAATGTACACAGATTCATGTAGGATTTGTAATGGAAAACTTTCAGGCACTACCAAAGCCCCATTGTGTAAAAACTCCCCTACAAAGAAGCAAAACATTTTCAGCTTTTCTCACTTTGATATTTGATCTGGCAAGGAAGCCTCTGAATCAACGTCCAGAGAAATGACTTTGAATTCATAAAAGCCTTCATGTTACACAAAAAAAGCAAATGAAAGAATAAGACATCTATTATTTTAAAGCGTAAAGTCTTTATGTTGCTACTTTTACATACTTTCTTTAACATAAAAACTCTGAAGAAATATAAAATAGTTCAGTAGGGGGCACTGTAACATCACATCAGAAGAAATTCTTTCACTGCACACTCACACATTTACATTCACCTCCCTGTGATCATCTATAACATTCGTTTGAAGTAGTGCAGATACACAAAAATCAATCAATGCAGTGATCAGTTTTTGATATATAGTGTTCATTATAATTGACGTAAATTAGTCTTTGATAGCCCCTCTGCTGAGCCAACATGATGTGTAATGTTTCACTGTAAAGAACCATACAGTAAGAACTGCATTCTAGTAAAGGTGCACATACAAGTAATGATGAGTGGGCTGTAATAGGATCATCATAGGCCTGTACTTGCTGTCCCAGCACTGTGTTCACTGTGTACACACATATGCACATGCACACGCACACACACACACACACACACACACACACACACACACACACACACACACACACACACACAGAGCATCCTGGTGGAAAAGCAGAAGTGACCTGTCATGCAGACAGGGGTCAGATGATGGATGACATGTGGGTGGTTCTATCGCTTGGGAAAAAGACCCAGGGGCTGGCTGTGGGCTGTGCGGAGGCCAACAATAACATCCTTAAATAAAACAGTATGGAAAGAGACCCCATATCCCACCGCCAACCCACTGATTGTGAAGCTGAGAAGTAAGCCGTGGGCACGACTCAGCATAAGCACTGTAAAATTAGGGCAAATGCCATAAACAAAGAACATTGTTCTGTAATGCCATTGTAAAATAAAGGGGTAAAAAAAAAACAGTCATGCTGTGTTTCTTCAAATTGGAAACAAATGCAGGACAAAAAAAAAATCATTGTTGATTTGTGCATAACTGCATTTATTTCTTTTGTGTGAAAGAAAAAACAAGGTTCGCAGAACATTCTCGGCTCTGAAATGATGTTCTGACCGCATTTGTCATGGGAAATTCAACAGTTTAAACAGGGCTTTTTCCCATTTTGCAGTAGTTATGTAAACTGACAAGCACTCATTGTCCTGAAATCATCTTTAATTCAAACCAGAATGCTCAGGTCTCCTCAGGCGAGTCCACCAGCAAGCCTTTGTTGCATGTGTCAAAATTCTGCATGAAAAAAATCTATTTGTTGTTACTTTGTATCAGGTGTATACATGACTATATATATACCTGAGCCTTACTCTAGGAAGTCCCAGGGAGTTTGTGCTTGCTTTGTTTAATTTAAAACACACATCTGTGATCGTTATGTTTCTTGTTAAATGTGCAAAATACTAGAATCATGGTGATCCTGAACATTGTCAGTACTTCTGTGCTATTTTTCAACATAATTAAATAGCTGTTCAGACTTGGAAAAAAACAATCTGAAAGATTAATTTCATTTTGAATAATGACTTTGGAACCCTTACTAAGTATTATATTAGTGTAACCTGACAGAGAAAGGGTTAAAGCCAATTCGCAACATCCTCCTGTCTTTCCTCTCTGTCTTGAAACACTGTGTTTGAGGTCTGAAAGCATCTGCTCTTTTATGGCCAGATTCAATTAGCAATTTAGCTGAATAAAAAAGAGGAGAAAACATCTGGAGTCGTTACTTGTTAATGTGATAAATTGAGGAAAGGGGAAGACGGGAAAATATGCCAGTGTGTAATTTTCAAGGACATGGGCTCCTAGCGTGCTCTATACATGACAAATATGTTCCAAACAGTGAAGACATAGAGGGCTAAACATACAGCAAGATATAAACTGGACAGTAGGATATATCAGATGACCTCCAAAAAGAATGTGCTGACTCACTTGAAAGATCAGCCATACCCATCTGTTAGACCTATACTCACAATGGAAGCAAATTTTTACCTGTAGGTCTACACATAAATGAAAACATCTGTAGCGTAAAAAATACTAAATGATCAACAAACACTGTTATAAAATTCTACAATTCAGTTTGATTGCATGATAAAACGGGCCAAAAGTTGTTGGATGGATGATTATTCTGTCTTTATCTTCTCACACCCCCATTCTCTGTGCCTCAAACAAAAAACAACAGGCAAAAGTACTGCTGACATAAGGAGAAAAAGATTCCATGATGAAAAAAAAGAAGGGAAGAGGAATAAGACAAGAAAATGAGATCCAGCTGTGGACTGTCACTAGTGGAGAGAATTAGTTAGGCCAAAAAAGGGTGTAATGGGCCACAAAAGGGTGTTATGGGTATACAAGTGTGCATCCTTGCTATTTAAACCACAATTATTCAGCTTAAAGTAAATGTATGTATTTAAGTTAGAAATATCATGAGATTGTGATCTGATGACTAGTGTGGGTATATCGGATAACACAAAGCAAATACAGCATAAGCCTACATAGCCCTACAATACAGCTGGTGCAACCATAGGACTTTAAAAAACATGCACAGACCTGCCAGTTGCACTATTTCTGATTGGAGCTTTATAGACCCAGTAGAAATTGCAGGCAAACTGTGAATGATGTCATTTGAATCACGTAGGTTTTATATAAACAACAGAGATTTATTGAGCCAGAGAAATAAAGATGGTCAACTCCCACAGTTAGGGAAGCAGGGTTCACTGAGTGAGGTTTATAGGAGCTCCTGTGCCAGGCCACAATTGGCAATGTTCTCTACATGGAAAATATTTTTAAAGCAAATATAAGGTACGTGGGGGGCTTTATTCATAAATAGATTAAGTTTAGTTAGTATGAATTCACATATAAAAAGTGTTGTTGGAAGGCTGCATTGAATGTTAATAACACTACTCGTGCCATTATTGGCACTGTAAATTAGGAGCACAATTTGTTATGTTGTTAGTGAGGACATAAAAACAATGCCTGAAGAAGAATTTAATCCATTATGGAGTGATATCATATGCTGTAACAAGTGGTAACTAACATGCAAGCTGAACTGTGATCTATCATTTATGATATGTTATACATGAATAAGCACAGGACTATTATGACTGAAGAAGCTCTGTGCTGCAGTCATCATGTTATAGGTGACTTTTCCTTGATTTTGACACTAGCTGTGGATTCTAGTGGAAAATATCCAATTTTGATCATAAGGAAAACTGACAAAAGTTTTTTTGTCAATTTATACTACAGGTGTTCATACCATTACAATTAAAAATGGGGTCAATATTTTATCTAAAAGACTTAGTCTAGCTTTCTTGTTCAGTTCTCTGGAGAAGGTACACCTTGTCTTCTGATATCTTCAACTACTCATAGCAAAGCTCACAAAGTCCTTAGTACTTGTATATATCTTGTATATCTTTTTTTTTCACATCACAACATTACAATTCATTGCCATTGCTATGCAAATGATTTTCAAAATTATCAAATTTTCCTCACAAATTTAATTCTCACTGTGCATCATACAAATGTCTTTTTTAAGGGAAAAGGACCATCTCTTCTTTTAAAATGTCAATGTTTCTCTAGATACTCTTCATAATGAAAGTGTGATAGAATGTAGCAGGAAGTGTAGTCGGGGTTATTAATTGATACGACATGTGCAAGGCTGAAGCAGTGCTTTCTTGAGACTTTGCCAGAGGTTCAAAAAGTCTCCAAACTATAAACCACAGACCATAAATCTTACATGCTGGCATACAGATTTACAGAGTTCTCCTTAAAGGGTGGTGGAGCGATTTGCTATGTGATGATCCAGCCGCTGGGATCTCAGCAAAGACACTGTGGACAGTTGGAGGTCTCTGAGCTGACCTTCACTAGCAACAATTTCAGTAAATGAGCAGAGAAGAATTGTCACAACAAATCTGCCTGGACGCCAGGCTATCTATACACCAATCTCAGATCAGCTTCACAACTTCCCTCCCCCTCCAACTTCTCCGCTCTCCTCTTTCAGTATATCCCTTCATCCTTCTTCATTTCCCCTGCAAACTTATGAAAATGCTCCGAGATGATTAACATGGACTTAATGACTTGCAAAAACAATGTCGGCTTGTGAATTTCCTCCATTTGCCTTTGCCCACATCCCCCAACCTCCTCCACTACCCCCTCCCCCCCAAAACGAGGGAACAATATCCCTCTGCCTGGCTCTCATAAGGATTCATTACCCTGCACTGAAGTTTCCAGGCCAGGCGAGGGAAGCGTTATTTCCCCTGTGTTGGCTCTCACATTGGCAGGGCCATTACTCTTAACACTCCTGCACTGGGGCTAATGGGGCAGCTTTACTGACAGAACGCAAGAAGAGAGAGAAGGGGAGGGGGTGAGGCATGCAAGGAGCCTTAGCTGATATGGTAATTAGTAAGGGGCGAGATTTGGGAATTCCAAGTGCATGGAAAAAGTGGAAACAGTGGAAATTGTTATGTGTATGTGTGTGTGTGTGTGCATGTGTGTGTGTGGGGGGGAATGCAAGATATGGCCCTCGTTCTTCAACTTGGGCAAATTTGTTGACACCTTAATATTAGATATTTGGAAGCAAATCATTGAATTTGTGTGCCTTTTGGGCTAGCCTGGAATATAAGAAATTTAACAGAGATTCCATGTATAAGCTCTGAAAATGACACCCAGGTATGTTGATCAGGAAATGAACGATGTCAGAATATTTGTATTTGCTGTTTGCTCTGTCACATGTTGATACTTTAAATAAAGCATTAACCATGGTGGTAAATGGAAGAATGTCAGCAGTTAATTTAAAGGTATTGATGGATATTATGGGGAAAGCAGGAATGGGACAAAAACTAACATAGTCTTAAATAAAATCTTTTGCATTGTATCCAGGTGGTGCTTTAGCCTTGCCACAAGGTAAAACGTCCATATATGAATTTTGAGGTATGGGTGAAATATGAATAAGTTTATATATGCTGTTTATACAAATTTTTATACTGCTACAGCTTCTGGCTTCTGTAAAGACAAGAGAACTTTACTTTACTGAAGCCAACAGCCAAGCATATCAAAGCTGCTACTTCTCATAGATGTTTTCTTAAAAAAAAAAAAAAAAAAAGTATTTCCTTTTTTGTCTACACTATAGTCCAATATTGAAGGCATTAAGACAGCAGTGAGTCAAACTCCAGCCACCAGCCTGCCAATATCCCAGATACACTGCAGGCTCAGCCAGAGAATAAGCCAATTACAGGGGCAATTAAACTCAAATGTGGGGATATGAAATTGGAGGGGACCCCAAAACACTGCATGCATCCTGTGGAAAAGACAGCAAAGAGAGTTAGGGGCAGCTGTCACACTGAGCCAAATAAAGTGGGGAACAAGTCAACTCAGTTTTATTTATATAGTGCTTTTTCCAACGGTTGTTGTCACAAAGCAGCTTTACAGAATCTGGGTTTGAGCCAATAGTGAGCTGAAGATGACTGAGGCAAAGGAAAACTCCCTTATAATGGAGGAAGAAATATTGGGAGGAGCCAAGACTCAGAAGGGGAACCCATCCACCCATGGTTGCCACCAGATAATCAAAAAAGAAAAAAAAAGGGACATTTTTATAAATTAAATAGATTTAAGCACTGGTTGCTAGCATAGTCTGGGTTAGCAGAACAAAGTCCAGTAGAGTCTATACTGTCTGTTTTGAGTTAACAGTAGCAGTTCTGTTTGAATTAGTGTAGCTTTTGCTGGCTTGGTTTTTTGCGGCAGCAGAACATGCAGATGATCCAATATAATGTATCTAATTTGGAGAACAGGCAGAAAGAAGAGTTTGTTAATGGTCAGTTTGTTCTAGAAGACCATTGACTTAAACAGTGGATTATCTTGTCTGGAGTTCACGAAACCCTCACAGTAATCAATGGATTGGGCTGGGATCCCTTTCAGGAAATACTTAAGCTGCCCACCATACAGATGATGGGTCATTTATAAAACATCTCAGAAAGCAGAAATAAAGAGAGTTAGTACTGTTTTGAAATCACAGGATGGTGACTGTAATTTTAAAGAGTGCAATATTAAGACTGTCCATTGAATGAAAGATAAAAAAAAAACATGCTACAGTATATTTGGAGGAAATTTACTTTCAATACAGAACATCCACAAAAGACAGAAATACACATTTAAATGTACCTGAGGAAAGCAATGAGGCTGTATAGTTAACTGTGGGCTAAATATACTAAGAACTAATAATAAGTACTGAATAAATGAGAAACTTGCAACAATAAAGTAAAAATAAATGTACTTAGTGATTTGCGTCATGTTTTGTTTCAAAAGCTTATTTATTATGTGTTTCTTTAAACAAGATTTAAGAACAATTTATAATTTTTCTGTAATATTGTTTTTGCTGTGAGCAAAGGACCAAATGTGGTGCATGATGAAAACAATTGGCCATGATTCTGATTTATAAACGTTTGTAATTGTCACAAAAATGGACCTCTATGATGTGATAGGCTGGTGTTTCTAAGTCCACACATAATCATTTAATTATCCAAACACAACTCAGAGAGTCACCAGGAACTGCAAAACCAAAATGAAATAATTTGCATATGCTTAAAAGAACAGATTTATTCCCCAAGGATTTGTTAATATTTCATAGGCATAATATTATGCAAAATCATTCACATTTTAACTGGGCTCTAAACAGAGTGACTTGTGCTTTTAATTGGACTGTGTTTTAGTGTTAAATCACACTGGAAAATGACCCATGTTATTCCTCCACTGAGAGTTATGTCATTTTAATGCATTAGTTAAGCAGACAAACTAAATATCTCTAATATTAGACATGAGTTTTATTGTGTAGTTCCATATTCTGCATATCCTGCTGGAACTGGCAAATTTCTTGAGAGTGCCTGCAGCAGGCTGGATGTCTCCAGATTATTGAATCAATGTGTGGAAGTTATTGTTATGATACATACCCGGTAGTAAATCAGAAAAAAAGTACTATGAATTTATGTTCAATGGCATAACCTAGAATGATGTTGCTGTTTTACTACTGCATTGGACTGGCAGCTTGTTTCTCCTTTCTCCTCTCACCCTATAATCACCTGGGGAGGGTCCAGCACCCCAGTCAAGCCAATGGATGACAATGGATGATGTTTTATCACAGCTTTTAAAAATGCAGGTTCATCATAATGCCATGTGAATATTTCTAAAGTGTAAATAGGTCAATACAAAAGGCCCAAATAATGTAAAATAAAATATTGTTTCATCAATGTACAATAATGTGTACAACATTGTTGCCTTTCTCCTGTGAAGTTAACTTTTCGGTGATATTTGGTTGCGTTGATATAGTAAAATTCCATGATTTTACTTGAACTTTATGGTAAATGTTGAACTGAAGAGGCTGAAGGATAACATATATATGAATGTCACTTAAAACAATACTAAAGAAACCTCATGCAAACCTCATAGTTATAGAAATCAAAATGAGATTGCTGTACCAGTGGTTGCATTACCCCCGAACAAACACATGATCTTTTTTCCCCACTTTGTTATAAATACTACTTCTGCTTCTTATTATAAGACACTTGTTTTCTTGAGAGACAAACAGGCCTGGAGGCTGTGATTGTAGAAGCCTACTAGTCTCCTGGTACACGATGTCATCATCTCCCACAATGCACCGCTTCACCCTGTGCCCTTGACTTCCCCCAGTCCGTAGTCTCAGCCAATCAGCTGCCTCCTCTTGGGACTAAACCTCATTAACTGCTCACAGAAAGATATTCTCTGTTTAATTGCCCCTCTTAATAGACTCGAAGAGCGTGGAGGAGTGGCAGCTGTACTCTCACACAAACACACACTCACAAGCACACACACAGACACACATGCTCCCACACATACATGCGCACACACATACAGAATTACACATGCATGTTAGCAGCTCGTACATCTTTCAGAAAGTCTCAAATATTACGTGCACATGCTCATGTACATTGTTACTAACATAGTTCTAGTCCATTTAATTTCTTTCAGAACTTAAACTCTCTTTCCTTTTTACACTTCTCATTATTGCATGAACCAAATCACCCAGCCAATACACACACAAAGACACACATGATACATATGATAGCCACTATCATTTTAAAAAAATTTATTAATTAAATGTTTTGATATGGGTGGCGGTGGTCTAGTGGTAGGATACTTACCTATGGCTCAAGAGGTCCCACGTTCCAATCCCACTTCTGGCACTACCACCACTGGGCCCTTAACCCTGAATTGCTCCAGGGGGACTATCCCTGTAATCAGGACATGTAAGTCGCTCTGGGTAAGAGCAGCTGCTAAATGCCGTAAATGTAAATGTAAATGATTAAATGTTGATTATCTAAGAGAGAACAGGAAAACATACATACTTTTATTTGCTGAATTAATATAATATTTTGTAAAACAAATGATACACAATGTGGTCTGTGCAAAATGTATGTCACAGTTTTAGTAGAGTTTACCCAAAATTTGCTTCAAGTTTGTTTCCTGTTGTCATGGAAATTAAAGGATCAAGTGCTCGGCAACCTCAAAAAAACTTCTACTCCTATTCACGCAGTACAGCAAACCAATGTTAACCCAAGACTCGCACTTAGGTACACACAAAGAAGAGATTAACAAGAGACGGACTGGCAACTCTTCTGTAGGAGCACAAACAGGTGAAGGATACGATGAGGGAAATGGTGACTCAAGAATCCCAGCTCAGTATTCAGGGCATTGGAGGTACGGTACGCGGAAGGTGAAGATGTGACACCTATACAGAATATTTTATTATTATTGTTTTGAAATATTATTTCGACTGATCATCTGTTTCTGCCACTTTCTGTTCAATTTTCATGTCTGATAGCGAATTTGTTGCTAGCATAATAACTAATTACAGGGATCTATGAAAAAGTGAGCAAATTCCATGGGAAAGCAGAGGCACTGCTGTGCATCTGGCCCAGGTAAGTAAAGTACAGTAAAATCTATGTATTAATCCCCTTCATTCCATACAGCTCTTCATTTGCAACTGGAGAAAGCAAGGAGATCTGGGAAATGAAGTACTGTGCGTGGTTGGGCCGCCCGTGGGATGGCAGCTTAGTCTTGGCCATCATCTGGGAGGCCTAGACCATAATTGCTTTTTGTGTTTGAGAAAGAGGAGTCAGAGCTGGAGACAGAGAGAGTTTGCATGCATTCCACAGGAGACACCATCCTTTGAATGGATTCCATTAGTTTTCATCCATCGCTGCAGCTCTCACAAGGGGGATCTTTCCCATTTCCCATTTTCCTTCACAAAAGAGGAATTAAGGGCCTATTGGAGAGGCGGTAAACAGGGCTGCTCTGTGAAGAAGGTACACAGGGGAGTGCAGGGTTGAAGTGCACATTGTCTCAGCGCTCTGATTGCGTTCCTGCAGCCTCAACGCAGCCATGAGTCAGTCAGCCAGTCAAAGCCAAGGTCAGATGTGAAGAGGCACAGAGCCGCTGGGGATATGGTTATGGAGTTAAACACTCTTATTTTAATCACAACATCATGCCTCTTTAGCACAGGTGAACAGATCTTATAGATATTGGTCACAATTGTTTTTGCTGGATGTGCTGATGATGGGGAGTTGTGTTGAGATTTTTGAGTTTCCTCATGAGCAGTCTTTTTCTTTTTTTAAGTCCGTTTGTTTTACCAACTTTGATTTGTTGTTCACCCAGCATTAGGCCGCAATTAAAATATTGACATTTTTAAAAGAGGAAATTTAGCTGGTGGATTTTTAGTCATTTAAGCTTCTTATCAAAGACATTAAATTGTCAGAATCTGTAGCAATAAGCTGTGATTTAAAAAATGAATATCTGGAAGTGACCTTTGTGCTACCCTGAGCGCACATTCTCTCAATTTTGTGATGACAGTTGTTGAACATGTTCCAATGTGCAGTTTTATTGATTAGTTTTTTTCTCCTTCTAATTATTAAATTAATAAATATTTTTGCATGGTTTAGTACTCCCACCATGATCTGTTAGCTAGCTTCTCCAGTCACTTTATAATGAATAGTTATTTGGTTGTGTCATGGTAGATGACACCTGGGTTTGCTCAGGTGTGCTTCATCAGGGCAGGAGTTATAAGACCTAATGATTCAGAGCAGAGCGTCCTTCATTCACATGGGTAATCTCCGTAGTAACCGTGGTGCCTTTGTTTTGTGCCTGTATCTTTTGTTATGTTCAGTTTGGTTTATAAAGTAAAGTGTGAGAATCCCTCAATGCTCAATGTTTACATCCTACCACATCACCCCAGCGTTACATGTTATTGTCACCTTTGTAGTCTTTTAAAATGGTATAGCTGCCTGTAAATGCTGTAATGTTCAGTTCATGGTAATTAACAGCCCTTCACTGGTTTGGAAATTATTGTAGTAACTAAATACCTCTGGTTAATATACAATAAAAATGATAAAGGCTCATATATGCATACCTCAATAAATATCTTCCTGGCTGAAAAAACAGTTGGGCTTGGTAAAGCTTGACTAATAAATCTTGGGAATATTTCAAATCTGATAATCTGAGATAACCTGCTAGCCCAATCCACCTTGATTTCCTAGTCAATTGTGCTCACCATCAGAAAGAATCTTGTTTATGACCATCAGAAGCTAAAAACCAACATGACCATTTTTTTTTTATCAGCAGGAACAAAACTCTCTGTGAATTCCCTCCAACTTAGTACCCTCCAAGTACCTTTAGAGTCCATATCTTGCCTTTTTTTGTATTGTAAGGTATTTTCCTGAGGTTCACATATGACATCAGTGTGGTTTTGGGAACCAAAAAATCTATAAAAAAAAATCAAAGATCAAAAAAAGAAAAAAAGAAATCACAATTCATGTACATGTCCTTTTCCAGTTTCTCTTCTTTATAAATAAACAGGCTGTTTTTGTGACTGTTCCAATATAAATATATGGTTACAGTTCTGACTGGCTGCTCATGCTTCATGCAGGGCTAAAATGTTCTTTATCTACTCAGCATGAAAACACAGATTGTAACCTGAAAACAAGAATAAATGCAAATACGTTGGTTCTTGTGACAAATATGTTGATTGGTTCCATTTCTTACATTGTGAATATCAAACATGGGCTGAGGAGACTGAGGAGTAAATGACAGGGTTTTAAAAAGTAACTTTTTATCATACACCTTTTTTTCTATGGTATGGACCTGTTAATACATATAAATGTCCAACGAATGAACTGAACAATAAAAACAGAGGTTTACAATAGGATGTCTGTCTACTGCTATACCTTACAGTAAACTTAAATGTCTCACTGATCCATTCTGTATGTGGATCAGTGGTGCAAACAGCTCTTTATCTCTGCCTCTGTTTAATGTGAGCAGAAATTGAGAGCTGCGGCAGCATTTTCCTGCTTTTGATATGCTGCAAGACTCTTCAAAGCTATGGACAGGCTGACTTGCCTTCACTACCCATTAGGCAACAAGTCGCTGGATGTGTGTGTCAGGTCTAACATGCTCTCTAGTTTGCTTTCACAGCCGTTTGAAGTCAAGCTTATGAAACAAACACCCACTGCTTCTGTCCCTCACCTTGTTTGTTTGTTTGTGTGTTTATCTCCTTCAGTCTCCCTCTACTCTCTCTTTTGATAATGAGAAAGAAGTGTTCAAATTTTCAAAGGCAGGGATACTGTGGACACACACACACACACACACACACACACACACACACGTATTCATGGACCTCTAAGTTGACTGTTTAGACCAGTTGCGAAACTCTGCATCCAGACAGGTCTCTGCTTTGGAACATAATATAGTCTCCATTCACATCTGTCCTGGGATTTCATACACAGACCTGACCTGCCTGATCACATCTTTCTGTTTTTAATTCCCCCATGCACTGGTTATATGGATGCAATCCCATTGCCCCCACACAGGTCACAGCCTCAATGTTTCTGAAACAATGTCAAAGCCAATTTAGTGAACACTGACAGCACCTGGTGGAAAAGGAGAAGAAGCCTTTGAGCGACTAAGGCAAGTGTAAACCTGCGGAGCATCGCAGGATCTGTGTATCTGTTGGGAGATGTGAGGGGCAGGCGGGTGCGAATTAACCTCGCATTCAGTGGCTTGTCACTGTCAGTGCAAACGAAGCAACGACAAACAGTGACAAAAACCATCCGTCCCCCAGTGGCACGCCGAGCTGTGTGTGACAGCTTGCTGTGATCTTGGGAGATTCGTTGGGGCGCTGGTAATTAGTACGAAACGCATCAGGAACAATTGAGGCAAGTGCACGTGCTACAGGCCTGAACCAGCAGCGTCGCTGAGAAATTCAATCAAGCTCGCTTCCTTCTGGGACTTTATTAACACTTAGCATGTGAAAAGAGCTCAGAGAGACACACCATGGTTGGGTGACCGCTGAATGTGAATATTTAAAAACACCACTGTATTTCACCTCCTCATCTGAATGATTTTAGAAAGCCCCAAAGACGGAAAACAAATACAAATCCTTTTCATTCAGGACTGAGGTGAGCATAAACAAAACAAGTGGAGCTCTGGAGGCATGAAGGTTGAGAGAAATATTTTAAATGTAAACTATTAAATCTATTTTCTAATGTGTTTTGAAAGAAGCAAAAAAAAAAAAAAAACGCTCAATGTTTTTTTTTGTTTTTTTTTTTAAAGCAGCTGAACTCAGAAAGCTGCTCCAGGTGACTAAAAGGGTGCTTTGGAGTGCTTCCATAGAGGAAACACCTCTGGTTCCATAAAGAAACTTTTAATGTATGGTTCTTTGGAGAAGCCTTGCATAAAGAGGCAGCATCATAAAGAGCTGAGCTTTTCTCATTTCTTTTAACTAGAATGCCTTGATCTAATGAACACTTTTCAAATTTGCGCTTTTCACTCCTTGGCTCATGCAAACCTTTTGAATTGTAGCTACAAAAATGGCCTGCAATTGTATTCGTCCCTGCCCCTTATGCTGAGGTTATAAGGAGTATTTTAGCCTGTACTGATTTTTAATTGAGGCATAATACAGGGAAGACAATCAGCTATGATCTCATTTACATGTCAGTCTTAATGAGAAAGTGTGTTTAATAGGAGATTAAAAGAGGTTGATAATTATTCTATATTATGATTATGGACTGTTTTTGTTTTTACATCCATGAAAGCATCATATGTGAAACTCAAAGTAAGAGAAAAAAGATTTAATGTAAAGAAAAAAAAAAAAATAAGGGCCCCTCTATGCCAAAGGGGTTTTCCTAGAATGTCACACCCAAGACCAGAGCTATTTAGGAACTTGAATACCGTCATGAAAATTCTCTGCCTTCATCTTCATGCTTGGTTGTTGATATAGATGTCAAGGAGCTGTAAATGCGTGATGTAAAATGTGTCAAGCCTTTGTAGTGCTGGTGACAGAGGGCTTTTAGTGTGTGAGGAAGAGGGTGGTGACCTGCCGCACACAGGCATCTGTAAGTGCTGCCCCACAAGCTGCTCTTGCGCACATTTACATAATTCACCCGTTGCACCCATATGCTCACAGGACGGTCGCAATTGTTCTTCTCATGGCACAGGAGGCTGAACACTCCAACTGTGCTCTGCTCTCGGTGGGACACACAGGGAGATCCTGCTCCAGCAACAGCCATTCTCTTGCTCCCTCCCAGCCTCAGCAGCAGCCCTACTAATGCTGCTTTTGTCTGGGCGTATTAGCCAGGAGGAGAAAGCCTGCTAAGCAGTGCTGATAAGCATACAAGTGCAAAACAGGATCAACATCTCTCTCTCTCTCTCCTCTCTCTCTCTCTCTCTCTCTCTCTCTCTCTCTCTCTCTCTCTCTCTCTCTCTCCTCTCTCTCTCTCTCTCTCTTTCTTTCTCTTTTCCATCTCCTACACGGGAGGCCTCCCAGAGAGAGTCGTCCCTGGTGGCAGGCGTCTTTCACAGCAGCTGGTGGGGTAGAGTAGGGGTTGGTGTCAGTACTCAAAGAAGGGGTGACTGGGACAGGCTCCAGAGCCTCTAGAGCATATGCTTTCCACTGTGGTGGGACGGCCCAGATAAGCCTCTCGTAGTTGAGGGGACACTAACACCAAAAGGCTCAATGGACAGCCGAGATGCCCGGGAAAGCAGAGGGCAATGGATTTGTCAGACTGGCACTTTGAATGTGCCGTCCAAACCATTACGTTAAATGAAATGGCCAAAAGAAAAAAAAACTGTGGTAAATCTTCTTTAGTTCTCTGTTGGAGCCATGAGGCTAATGTAACTAAAACATAATGGACGTCTATGTTGCCCAAACCTTTCTTAAGCTTCTTTTATACTAGCCTTTTAGCTCCAGTGCAAAAAAACAAAAGCAAATCTCAAACACTAAACATGTCTTGACAATCGATAAGGGGAAATATTTTGCCTAAATTTGATCTTTCATTCTTTTAGGTGCAGTTCTGTAATGCACAATATCCACTATGGTAATATATTGGAACCATTAGTCTCTTCATCCTTTTATTTTAAGCCTTTTCATGTTTTTTATGCCTACCTTAGCCTTACTTTTTTCCCTTCTTCAGATCTGCCCATACGTAACATAAGGCTACATTTAATGTGATCCAGATATACATTTACAGCATTTAGGGTGTTGCTCGTGAACCTAATAATGGCAGTGTTGGAGGTAGGATATTTTGGTCTATAGATGAGTGCCCTACTACTAGACCATTTGATGTAAATGGAACTATATGTTAAAGCGTTCATACCAGGCTTCCTACTCATTCCAAAGTGATTCTGCCTTTTCTGTGAGAAAAAACTCCCTTAGACAGTGTTCCTCGTTGTCCCTTACCACCCTCTGTTGCTCCCACTTACTCTCCAATTGACCTCCGACCCATGCCGATATGATCTAATCCGGCCAAAAGAGGGCAACATAAGAGCCACCGCCGATCAGGCGCTGCAAATCTGAATCTGAAGTTTCTGCTGGAAATATTCCCACGCTGGATTCAATTACGCTTCTTCTGTCCCATACACGTGTTCGTTAAATAATAAAAAAACAAGCAAAGCACGAGCTGTCTAGCAATAGTAGACAATAGTTAAACAGTTGATTAATTTAGTCAAAGGAAACATGCTCTTCTTTAAAAAAAAAAAAATCTCTCCGATGGACTCCTAGATTAGTTACTTCTCAGATTTTTCTTTTCATTGTGTGATTTGACTTACATTTAGTTGAGTATAAAATATTTTCTGTGTTTAAATGGTGATGTCAAAACTTTAAACTACATTTAAAATATCGTTTTCTTCAATAGTTGCCGTCAATCCGAAACGTGTTTGTGATTTTCAACAACGGATTAAAATAATGAATAGTACTGAGAGTGGAAGTCACGTGTGCGCGCCAGAACCGCGCGCGGTGCTGAGGCTAATTTAAAGGCCAGCGCGTCGGTGTCACTGCAGAACCCCTTCATTTCTTCTGTCTAGAGACAGGAACCTCTACATTTTGCTTTCCTTTTTCTGAGAATAACGATACCCCTGTCTTTAGTCTTTAGTGTGGTTTGAAATAAATGTAATGTCTGAAATTAGATGCAGGGAGGCAATATCACGTCAAATATTGTTGGTGCAGACATAAATCTACACTTCAGCTCTTGTTGTATCGTGAAAACAAGCCATCTGACAGGTCCAGGAAGGGCCAGGAGTGGTGCTCTCTCTCTCTCTCTCTCTCTCTCTCTCTCTCTCTCTCTCTCTCTCTCTCTCTCGCTCTCTCGCTCTCTCTCTCTCTCTCTCTCTCTCTCTCTCTCTCTCTCTCTCTCTCTCTCGCTCTCTCGCTCTCTCTCTCTCTCTCTCTCTCTCTCTCTCGGCAGTAAAAGTCGTGGCTGTGTCTGATGACAGATCAGTTCGGATGTAAACATTATTTTGGAGACATTTATGGTCCACGCCGCTCGGCAGTTTGCATTGTTTATTCCTCTGCACCTCCGCCCCCATAAGCCTGAAGAAGTCATATTCCAGCTTACATGCGGCACAACATCATACAACTGTGACTCTTAAGCGTCACATTTTTCTTCCCATTCTTCTCGCCACGCAGCGTCTTAATATGCATCGGCGGCACTTGTTGGTTTGTGGTGACATTTTTATAATTCCGTAGCAGGCCCTGCTATTTATTTATGCACAATAGGCCATATTTTGTTGAGAAATGGCGCAATCACGGCGCGGCGCAATCGCTGGCATTTCAGAACGCTGACAGATTTTAAGTGGCCGCTCGCCCGCCGCGGTGATGAAAATAAATAATTTTTTATGAGGTTACAGGCGCTGTTGTTTGCAGATCCCGCGCTGATATTTGAGCCGTAACTCATGTTTACCCCGAGAGCTGGGATTAGATCCGGACAGAGGCAAAGCTCATGATCTGCTCACTTTATATCTCCATGTCCAGGATCGTGCAGAAGGACTTTTAGTTTGCATGCAGGTTCGTCTGTTTCTGATTAAACACCAAAGTTTGCACCTGTACACCATGTCCTGCCTTTCACTAAAGGGGGAACGAGTACTGTACACGCACACACACACACACGCACACACAATGACTCATGGAAGGCAAACTACACCCACCACATTTACACTACACCTTTGCATCAGTAATAAAAAATAAATCTTTCTGCTCTTTAAAAGGGAACTGTGAGAAAAAAAAAGTTAATTTCGATCACCAAGAAGACAAACACCTCCACACACACGTTCGATTTTAGCCAATTTGTAAGGACATTCCTTTGACTCCTGTGATGCTGTACATACAACACCTACACCTCAACTCCAGTTACCAAAAGTGTATCTGTGTTCTCTTTCATTTTCTTAAAAACAACAACAACAAACAAAAAACAACCAAACAAATAATTCTGAAAAAAGTTGAACTTGGACAAAAACTATATTTCTTGGGACGAAAAGATAATGTCCCTCCTTCTATAGAAAATTCTCTGTTTTCATGATCCCAAAAAGAGATAACCCCCCTCCCACCAATCCACACACACAACAGCAAACAAGGAGAAGCAAAAACAAGCAATGCTTGTCTCCTCCCCCTTCCGGATGTTGGAAGTGGCTCCTCAAATGATCCTGCTCTGTGCCTTGCTGGATTATAGAGAGGAGGCGAAATACAATGTAGGACAATGCTGATAGAACAAAGTTTGCTACTAGTTTAAATAGAGATGCATAATTTAAAGATGCTATTGGGCAATGTTGGTTTTGTGATATACATCTATGAAAACCTGATGCAACACAAGGCAATGCCTTCTCTTAACGGTGGATCCAACCTGACACAGCAGAAGAATGGGTTTGGTCTTATGCACGCTTAAAATTAAAGATGTCAAAAATGTTTCTTTGGAGTAAACCCTTAGAAGAACTTGTTTCGTGTCCTAAAGAACCTTTCAAATGCTGGTGGGTCGCCAAACAGTCCTCAGGGCCTCCGAGACAGTCCATGTTTTTCCTCTATTACCATGCACCAGAAGGGAGGGGACCCT
Source organism: Hepsetus odoe (assembly GCA_017165825.1). Lineage (NCBI taxonomy): Eukaryota > Metazoa > Chordata > Actinopteri > Characiformes > Hepsetidae > Hepsetus > Hepsetus odoe. The sequence goes on from CM029376.1 coordinate 13,451,355, forward strand.
GAGGACCAGTTTGAGAACTACTGCTTTACAGAATCATTTTCTTTTTTTTTCTTTTTTTATATGAAATGCATGAGTGTGGGGGTTGTTTAAAAGGAACTCCACATGAAGTAAAAATTCTGTACAAATAGAATTGTTGCTTTTCCAATCCAAGATCAGAAACCATTAGGACTTTTATTTTTAAGACCGTAAGGATTCATTCAACAGTTCTTAAAATTATGATAATTATGATAGTGATCAGGTAACATGGGACCTTGATTCCAATCTCTTGCATAATACAGCATACAAAAGGATAAGATAGCGAGCGCTGTCAGAGAAAAGGTTTTTTTTTTCCCTAAAGTACTATGTAAATTTGACCTCAAAGATAAAACATAGTCCTTAAGGTCCAATGGCACAATATAAATGACTTGTAAAAGCATTCATTTCACTTTCTCAGGGGAAAGGCACATATTCATAGGGGAAAGTGAATGTAGTGATTGTATTTGTTAAGTTAAAATAATGTAACAAGTCTGGAGTCAAAATAGGACTTTAAAAACATTAAAAGAATTGCAACGATATATAATTTTATAAGTTCCCAATTAAAACTATTGAAGTCATACCCCTGAATCTTCACAGTGATAGTCACTGTACCCAAAAAAACACAGTTTATCTTAATTACATTTTTTTTTAATGAAAGGTTGGGCTCTACCATTCAAAGCTGTGACTAAAAGAGTGTGTTGGGCTGCCCTCCTTGAGGCTGGAAGACACTGTGTGGGGTGCGTCCGGCAGTGCCCAGCATTACAGGACTGTTATTCAGCCGAGTCAGTCACCAGGGGAGTAGGATGGGACAAATGCTTCTTTAAAAATAGCCCAGGGCAGCTGGCTCTCGCGGTCTTTCAGCAGGGTCCCTCCTGCTTAGGCTGCAACATGGAGGCCCCGCCTCCCCTTCATCAGGCCCGAGCTTTAAAGGTTAATGTGGACCTGCAGGTTTCAGCCCAGGCGTCTTCCATTACTGCTGTACAACAGTATGGGTTACAAAATCGCTCCCAGTCGACATGGAGGAGCGCTTGCGTACCCGCAGAGAAACGGTCATGGAAATAATTTACGGCCATTAGCTTTCCTGCCCCAACATGCTGCAGGTCAGGGCATCATAATGTATTAATGGTTAGTAATTCATTTGATATGCTCACAAGTCTCTCCCCAAGCCCACCTGCATTTAGTTGTATGGTAACAATGCATAAAGTGATTCTGGCCGCACACTGCAGACCCCTCTGCCAGTGCAGACTCAAGAGCCACTAGCAGGTGTAGATGATCTGCCTCAAGGTTATTTCACATGTAAAATCGGTTCAAGATATTTGTAGACAAAATTTCTAGCACAGATATGATTGAAACTATGCTATACTATCACTGTAGAGTCAAGTGCCCAGAAGAGTTGATGAATTGTCAGTATTATAATTAAAAATAGAAAATAAATGGTTCTTGACATAGATGTATTTCTAGGAAAAATCTTCAATGGGTATAGAACCTTAATCCTATGCAGAGGTTTTTTTTAGCTTTCACTGATTTCAAGCTCTTTTAAAGAAATGTACCAGGGATCATCTGAATTTTATTACGCAGTAGAGGGTGAGAAGAGGAGGTGAAATTTGATATTGCCTCGTGGTTAGGGAGGGAGCCATCGGATCAGGAGATTGTGGGTTCAGATCCCTTACCAGTAGGTTGCCCTGAGGTACCCTTGAGCAAGGTACCGTCCCCGCTGCACATGTGTGTTTGTGTGCATGGGTAAAATGCAGAGATCTAATTTCATTTGTGATTCACTGTGTGCTGTGCTGCGTTTCATGCCAGCAAGAATGGTCACTTTCACTTTAATATAATTTGTCTCTGCCCAATGGTATATGGTGATGTATAACGATCAGATGTCTTAGACATGTACAAAACTCACGCATGTTGAAGGAAGATAAGAAACCAAAACAAACTGTGCATTTATAATGTATATTTTATGAATGTTAAAGTTTTGCAACCAACAGAGTCTTTTTGTTGATATAATTTCTTTGTTTATTTGTATTGCAATTTCTTAGTAATCAGGTACAAAAACGAATAAATGTTTCTTTAAAACACTCAGATGAAAGAGTCTTTTGGGAACCAAAAAAATTGTTTATGTAACCATTCTCTCAGGAAGTTTTTTTTGTTATTTTAAAGAGTGCAATTCTTTTAAACAGCACGGTGAGCCTAACACTGACGTCTCAAAGCCTAGGTACAGATTAATGACCTTTCTCAGAACAGCGGCTGGAGTGCCTAGAAGACCTTCCAGTCCACTGCTTTAATAGCTCTATCAGGCTAATTGATACATCTCTGTTCTATGTGTTCTCAGGCTGCCAGCAGTTGGCCCCTGTTGCAGGAGTTTAGTGTTGCCTCCAGCTATTCACCCTGACACTCCTTAGGGGTGTCGGGTAGCAGCCACCTGCAACCACCACCATCAGCAGCCAACAACCCACCCACCATAACGCGTCACCTTGACCGGGTCTTGAAGAGCTGTGGCCATGCTCTTTTTAAAACTTTGTTTGGAATACTATGGCCACATGTGTCCGCCTGTTACTGACAAACTAGGCAAGTGGTGAACAGGCTGGCCTAACAAGACATTACCACTTCAGATCAACAGCCAATGTCATCATGCTGCACCTCGACCCAGCTGTCCTTCTGATGCAGCTATGATGATCGCTGTGAAGAAAAAAAACACCCTCCTCTACACTAGCCACAGATACACATACACACCACTCACACACTGCATCCACACATACTACTACAAACTTACAAACCAAACATATGCAAAGAGTGAAACCAATAATACCAAAATATATAAATAATATAACATATAAAATTATTCCTTAAATAAAGCAGTGAAATTCTGCTATTATTCCCCGATTGTTTCATCTAACTTCTTCCATTGCATATTTGTTTCTGCACTGTCATATGATCTCTGTCGCTCTTGGCAGAGCTGGGAGGTTATGTGGGCATATGTGTAATTGGACCTATGGGTGCAGAAACTGTGCTGTATTGTTAAGGTGAAGGTCTGCACTATAATATGGTGACAGAGCCAGGAGCGGATTTTATAACATCTTAGGCAAGTGCTTCCTGTGAAAACAAAGCTCTTAAGCACCCAATTTATGACCTCCTTACAGTCTGGAGTGATGCCTGTTTCTCCCGTTACCGTGGTAGCTTGCTTCTGGTTTATCGCTTTGCATTTGAAATGGAAGAGTATCTACATTGCATGGACTGATAATTGAAGTAGTACTGGTGCCTATGGCAGCTTTTATTAACTTCTATCATATGATCAGGATATGAATAATGCTGCTGAATATAATACCATGATGTTTCTTTATTGGGAATCCTTGTTTACTTTGTCCATTATTTTCTTTTTATTATTGTACTTAGTTTACCTTTGGCCTCCCCAGGTAAAAAAACAAAATCAAAAAATGAGAAGGTTATCAATGTAAGAGCATGTAAGAGTAGATTAAAAATACAAAAGCAGATAACCCAAAGATTATCAGACATCTTCCTCTATTTTGCTCTCTCTGTTTCCTTTCCTTTTCTCTCTTGCTTGCTCTTTCAATTCTTGCTTCCTTTTCTTTCTTTTCTCTACTTCTTTTTGTCTTTATCTGCTTTTCTCTCTCTTTTTATTTCTCTGTTTCTCTATTACAATTTTTTTCTCGCAGGGTTTCTTTCTCACTCCATCTCCCCTTCCCTCTCTACTTCTCTGCCTCTTTGTGTCACTTTCTTTCTTCTCTCTCTAGTTTTCTCCCAGATCTGGAGTTTCACTCCAGCTGACCTTCCTCCTGCTTGATTAATTGCGTTTGATTTGCAGCTACTGTGGCGATGATTAGTGGAAATGGAGACTTTGTTTGGGGTCATGGGCTGTCTTAATGGTCTGACAGGGTTTGTTTGAGCCTCCTCACGTCATTTGCTCCCCTCTCATCCTGTCGGCCCACTTCTTATTTGCCACTGGGCTTGAGAATGTGCTCCCATTGGCTGATGCTTTGGACGAGACCAGAGGAGCTGCAGGACAGGTGTCAGGTCTATCCTCCACAAGTCTAAATTGTGTTTTCCCCTTGGGGGTGGCTGACTACACACTAAACAGAGGTTAACTGTGGAGACCTTGGAGAGCACATCACCAGTGCCGCCTCAGAGAAATGAACCTGAGGGACCTGAGAGAATGGATCCAGGCTCTTCTGACTAATATTGGAGGTTGGGAAATAGTAAAGAAAGTGACAGCAATGCAGTAGTTTTTATGTGATCACAGCCACCTTAATCACAATTACTGTCCCACTTTGATACCTTTCATGTACCAAAAGCAATGGTGTATGCATTGGGTCATATTAAATCCCTTTAATGCCACTGCACAACTTTAAGTCTCTCATTTGCCATTCCTATAGTTTCCTTTAGTTTTAGTTTAAAAACAATGCCAAAAAACCCACATTGAAATAGTTTCACTACAGTCCGCATTGTGTTTTTTTTTATAGTTATTCTAGAAAAAGGAAATGGAATGATTATTACTTTGTTTTATATCATAGTTATTATGATTATGACCAGAAAACATCCTAAGCACTCATGCAGTTTTATAAACTCCTGGTCAAATTACATGTTTTTATACATATCCCCTGCAGAGACCTCTACAGAGATGCAAAAGTTGTAGCATGTTTAATTTTTACATTGTTTGGAAATGCGATAAAGCACTTGAATCTAGAGAAAGTAATGCAAAAGTGTAAAAAACTATCCAGTTAGTAAAACAAACATTTTGGTTACTTGTGCACATGCTTCCTGACCTTGTTTGATGCATGGCTCAGTGAGTGCATGATTGACAATAAAAAAAGGTAAATGTGGCAGAGCATGTCTTGTTCTCTTGACAAGTGGAGCGCTTAGTAGACCAGGGGCGAGGTAAGGAAGTGAGAAACGCATCTACGGCTTGACTAAGGTACAGCAGAATGAGAGGGAAAGAGAGAGAGAAAGAAAGAGAGAGAGAGAGAGAGAGAGAGAGAGAGAAGAAGAAGAAAGAAGAAAGAGAAGAAGAAGAAGAGAATCCCACTATTTTCTGGTAATGATGTGCACTGTTGCCTCAGCTGTCTGCACCCACTCTCTAAATGTTTTTTTATGACAGATACACACACTGAACTAAAAGACCGTTTAAAGCTGTCAGGATTTGACAACCATTACCCTTCCATTTACATGTCTCCAAGCATGCACCATCAAGAAGGCTCACCATTCTGCAGTGGCTCCAGCTTTAATTAAGCACACCTTCCTTAGTATTCTCTCTCTGTCTCTCTCCCCCCCTCTCTCTTTCTCTTTCTCTCTCTGTCTACCCCCGGTCTCTCTCCCTCTACAGAGTAAAAGTCGTGGCTTCGCCTGATGACAGATCAGTTTGGATGTAAACATTATTAAACTCTCTCTCTCTCCCCCTCTTGCTTGTCCTTTCTTCCCTCTTGTCTATCTTTCCATGTGCTTGGTAGCAGGATATCATGTCTTCTTCCAGATGAATGTTTGATATGTATGTTGTTTTTCGCATGACCTAGCTACACTCTTGGCTTTACTGATGGCTTCCTTTCCTCTAGCTTTTAACCTGCCTCTCTTCTAATCACTCAAGGCAATGTTTTGCTTCCCACTTGTTTAACACCATCATTAGTTCATCTCTCAGAGTACAGTGATGGGGTTTTACTAGCTTTGAATTAGGACTTAAATTACACTGTTAAATTTAGTAGTGTAATCTTCCACTCCTTTTGCTCACTTTGTACCTTGCTGGCCTAAATAAAGAAGACAAGATCCATTACATTTTGTGCATTAAATTGATTTTATTTAAATATGTGTCAAAAATGAGGTATTGCATCAACACAGCTATTGTTAAAAGTAAGTAACTACAGACCAATTTTTGTTGATGTCATATTGTATTCATACAGAAGGAAATAAATTTAATTCAAGTGACAACTTTCAGTGTGCATGCTGTAGCGCACTACATTTCTATATAGCCTACTGCAGTGTTATTAGATTAAGCTACAAAAGGAAAAGCAGATCTGGGAACTCATGTCATGACAATCTCATTATTAAAATTCACTACCTCATCCCCTTTTGCATATTCATGTATGCAAGCACAATGCACATTACTGGTGTCCTAGTTCCCGCTTAAAGAATCCTGCAGAACTAGAGTAGAGTGGAAGTTAATGGGGACAACAGTATGTATTTTTATGTCTTCGCTTTCTAAAGTCCATTATCTTCTTTGAGTTTAAAGTGTCAATGACACCAACTTCAAAATAATTTAATGGCTGAGATATAAACCAAGTCATGCTGAATTATGCATCATAGAGGCATGTACTCAATCTGATTTCTTAGTGGCAATCAGACACTAATTTTGGAAAACTAATTTTCAAAACAATTTAAAAAATTTTCAATTTTTAAAACAATTTAAAGTGATATATAACTGGGACAGAGTTTCAAAATGCACACCTTTACACATACTTTTAAAACTAAGCTTCAGAAACAGCCCTTTTAAAATGTACTATTCTCATTTTATGTAATGAAACCAATTAAAATATAATAAGTACAGGATTCTGTAGTTGTTAGACGGAAATGTTTTTGTCAGTGAGCTGCAATATGATGTAACTGATCAGAAACAGGAAATGTACACATTTATCTTGTTAGAAAAAAAATGTTTTTAATCTCCAGTGCAGTTAAAAACCTTATGTCTTATGTTAAAATCTTATGTTATATATCTAATCAAATTAATTTTATGTTCTGAAGAAAGTTATTGAAAATATATTTTTAATGTACAAGACATTTCGGAACAGTTTTCTAAATGAGATGTGTGAGTATAAAGGGCAGTTTTAAATTTTAATTTTAAAATTCAACATTTTAATTTTAAATTCTACTCTGAAGGATAGGGTCTACAAAGAATGTTGAAACAGATATCACATTAGTTATGTGAAAGGTCTTCAAGCTAAAAAGTTCTTCAAACTCACCTAAAGTGGTCTGAAGAAAATGTGTATAATGCAAATCCAGTAAGTTTACTGTACAATACATACATTGCCTTCCATGCTTTAATTTCAAGTTTGTGTACATTTCAGTTTCATCATGTAGAAATTACAACACTTTTTATGCAAATTCTCCCTTTATTTCAGGGCACCATAATGTTTGGGACAATTGGCTTAACAGGTGTTTGTAATTACTCAGGTGTGTTTTATTGCTTCATTAGTGCAGGAATAAGAAACTTCGGCTTGCTTCTACTACTTTTCTGCAGTTCTCTGTTCAACATGGGGGAAAAGCTCTGCCAATGAAAGTCAAAGAAGTTATTATGAGGCTGAAAAACAAGAATAAAACCATTAGAGACATCAGACAAGCCTTAGGCTTACCAAAATCAACTCTCTGGAATGTCATTAAGGAGAAAAAATGCACTGGTTAGCTCTGTAATCACAAAGGGACTGGTAAGCCAAGAAGACTTCTACTGATTATAGAATAATCCTCACTATGTTAAAAAAAAAAATCCCTAAATGCCTGTCCAACAGATCAGAAACTGTCTTCAGGGGACAGGTGTGCCATTGTCAGTGACTGCTATCCCCAGCAAACGTCATGAACACAAAAACTCAAAAAAATGATGGGCAGATTACAGTTTTTGAAAAAGTACTGCAGAATTCTGGAAAAAGATGTTATGAACAACATGGTGAAAAAGGTGAAAATTAACGTGTATCAGAGCGATGGCAAGAGGAAAGTGTGTAGATGAAAAACAGCTGCTCAAGATCCAAAGCATACCAGCTCATGCAGCTTGGGAAGTGGTGACCTAAAAGCATGGGTTCTAATTCCAGACCAGTAGGTTGCCCAAGGTACCATTCCCATCACTGTTGGCAATTTAAATAGCTGCCCCTGCTGCACACGTGTGTATGGCTGAAATGCATTTCGTTGTGTTTCACATTGACAATTACTCACTTTCACTTCACTTCACTCATCTGTTAAGTGGTGGAGGCTTGGGCATGTATGACTGCCACAGGTATTGGCACAGTTCATTAATGACATAACTGCTGATGAAAGGTGAACAATCAATTCTGAAGTGTGTAGAAACATCTTATCTCCATCTTATCTATGTTCCAGTAACTGCCTCCAAATTCATTCTGCAACAAGATAATGATCTTAAACATATTGCTAAAAGCTAAAAATGCTTGAATGGCAAAGCCAGTCACCTGATTTAAATCCAATTGAGCTTGCTTTTCACGTGCTGAAAGAAATTTCTGAAGAAATGTAAAGGTACAAGCCTCCAGAGCAAGCAGGAGAAGATACTCAGCACCTGGTGATGTCTTTTAATTGCAGATTTCAAGCAGTCATTGCATACAAGGGTCAAAGTATTAAACATGCTGCTTTAATGTAAATCCACTACTTTATCCAAAAAATTATGGTGCCATGAAATGAAGAGGACTAATTATAAAAGTGTTGTCATTTCTACATAGTGAAACTGAAGTGCATGCAAATAACTTTACATTAAAGTCTGGAATGTGCACTTTAATTATGTCTGAAATGTTTGATTAAAAAGTTTATGCTGAGGAGCAGAGGGGTAAATCAAGGAAAAATGTGTCTCTGTCCCAAACATTATGGAAGGCACTGTGCATCTAAATCCTTGGGTAATGATGAGGATAAAATCATGGTAAATGTATGAAAAAAAATATTTGATTCACAATGGCCTTTTCTGTTAAACCATGTACGTTTTATACTTACACTGTGTGCACAATTATTAGGCAAGTGAGTATTTTGACCACATCATCATTTTTATGCAAGAATATTACAACTCCAAGCTATATGAACTTGAATGCTAATTGGATTTATGCAGATCAGGTGATGTGTATTTGTGTAATGAGCCTATATCAAGCTGTGCAAAATTATTAGGCAGCTTCATTACCTCAAAATGGGCCAAAAAGAGAGATAACTCACTCTGAAAAGCCAAACATGGTAAAATGTTTTTCAGAGGGAAGCAGCACACTTACAATTGCTAAGATATTTGGGCATGAACATAGAACCATCAAACGGTTTGTTGCTAATAGTCAGCAGGGTCGCCAGAAATGTGTTGAGAAAAAAAGACGTAAAAATAACTGCCAAAGATTTGAGAAGAAAGCTGTCTTAAAGCTATCAGTAATCCATTATCCTCCAGGATTGTCATATTCCAGAACTGCAACCTGCATGGAGTATCCAGACTTAGAAGGTGTTCATGGTTCAGAGACATGGCCAAGATAAGCCCTACCACCACAGAACAAGACACATAAGTTGAAACATCAAGACTGGGCCAAGAAATTTCTCAAGACTTATCAAGATTTTTCAAAGGATTTATGAACTGATGACATGAGAGTGACTCTTGACGGAACAGATAGATGGTCCTGTGGCTGGATCATTAATGGACACAGAGCTCCACTCCAGCAAGGTGGAGGTGGGGTATTGAAATTGAGAACTAGTGGGCCCTTCTCAAATGGGAGATTTACGGGGAAAGGAAAACCGTCCACCTCTCTGAACAGTATCTGGGAGGCTGTGGTTGCTGCTGCACAAAAAGTTGATGGTCAACAGATCAAGAAATGGATAGACTCCATGAATGGAAGGATTATGGTGGCTGTATTGGACACTGATTTTTTTATTTTTTTTTATTTTTTACATTTAAAATTAAATTTTTTTTTTTTTTAAATTTTAAATAAAAATTTTTATTTGTAAGAATTCTCACATTAACAGATGAAATTAAACAAATGAGATGGGAAATTTTTCATTTTTTACTTAGTTGCATAATAACTGCACACTAGTAGTTGTCTAATGATTGGGCACACATACAGTACTGTGCAAAAGTTTTAGGCAGGTGTGGAAAAAATGCTGTAAATAAAGAATGCTTTCAAAAATGGAAGTGTGAATCATTTATTTTCATCAATCAACAAAATGCAGTGAATGAACTAAAGAGAAATCTAAATCAAATCAATATTTGGTGTGACCACCCTTTGCCTTCAAAGCAGCATTTTTAGAACATAGATTTTTCTTTTGTTTGCTCACTTTGCATTTTGTAAATTGATAAAAATAAACAATCATTATTTATATTTCTGAAAGCATTCTTTGTTTACAGCATTTTTTCCACACCTGTCAAAAACTTTTGCACAGTACTGTACATGACTTCTGGAGTTTTTGCATGTGTTATAGAGAGCCTTATAAGGATCTTAATAGAATGTGAGTATCATAGAGCTTTGACTGGGTTGGACAAAGTCACCTCGCTACTGTTGGAGGTATAGAAGAACCTTAAATATAACCTGCTGACAGTGTCCCTGATGAATGGATATAATGGGCAGAATATGACAAAAGGATGTACAAAGCACCTTGAATATGTTTACCAGGTATACTGAAAAGGAACAGGACAGTAGAGCTGGTGTTACGTAATCTGTGTCCTAGAGAAGGCTGGCATAAAAACAACAAAAGCATCTTAGACGATACTCTCTCTTTAATGTATCATCATAAAACTAGTGACACAATTGTAGGATTTATGCACTGAAAAATTTAAAAATGTATTGTAAATAAATGTATCCACAGTATGCTCTTATAAATATATTAAAAAATAAAGTTCTCATAAAGTTCTTTTTTGTGGAGAAAATCTTATTGCTATTCAGCAAAATTCTTTGAACTGTATAGAGCATCATGTGAAGATCCTTTAAACATGAAAAGGGCTTTTCTCATTCATGCATCTTGAAATCTTTCAATAATCCTCTAGTGGAATGGTGTAGTGGAAGCAATGTGGATTTTCAATGCTTTTCTATGTTTTTTCTGTTACTCATGAGAATCCTTTCTGGAAGCTTTTTTTTAAACGTTGTAAACACTAGTTCAACATCTGAATTCTTAGTTTTTTTCTTGCATTCCTCTCCCCATTTGACCTGCTCCTCCTTCATTTCATCTCCAGCTCTCCCTCTGATTTCTAACTCTCTTCTTCCTCTCTCTTCCATCTTTCCCTCCTCAAGCCTCTAGTTTTTTGGACAGGTCCACAAGCCACTGCAGGATCCGCCTCCTGCCTAAAGCTTTCTACCTCTCACCGAAGCAGCTGTTTCCACACAACTATATTATTCGCTGAGGCTCCTAAGGGATCCCATGCAGTATCGTTAATCAAAGTACCTCATGCCTTACTCGAGCTGACGCTCCTTTGCAGCATCATCAATCATAAAAAAGCAGAGTGTGTACTTTGGCTTTTGAGAAATAAATTGAGACACAATGAGGAAAAAAGCAATTAAGGGAGGTCTTTGGCCTATCATTCATAGGCTAATGTATCAATAGTCAGAATTGTAGAAGAAGGCAAGTGTATGTTTATCATTTTTTTTTAGAATCCAGTCATTTAAGGAAAAACATTGTTATTGAGATGGCAACTCTGCCGAAATAAATGGATACAAGTTACTGGAGATTGGCTGGATTTGGCATATGTTTTGAGTGTGATGAATGTGATATAATGACATGCTCTGGCTGGATTTGGAGCATGTCACCTAACCTAAGCCTGAGCCATAAATGTAACCACAAACAAAATCACAAATGCCGCAATTAAGGTCATATTCGAAGTAACCATGTAAGGCAGGTGTGCCCAACTCAGGTCCTGGAGAGGCAGCACAGTTGGATAATTTACCTCTTCAAACACAATCACTTCTTCTTCTTCTTCTTCTTCTTCTTCTTCTTCTTCTTCTTCTTCTTCTTTTGTGATTGTGACAGCAATCTTCCTTCTCTTTCTTTGTCTACAAATTACTCAAGCTGAGTGGTCCCTCTAATATAATCATTCCAAATCCTGTCCATCTTTGTCACTCTCAGTGCAGGTCTAAGTGTCTTAAACTCAAGTTTCTTTTTTTCAGTTCCATTGTTTCTGACCCATATAACAAAGCTGACAATGCCTAATGTAAACCCGTCTGTCACAGATCATGCCTGTTAATTAACTAGTGAGTAGAATCAGGTATGTCTGAGCAGGGAAATCCCTGGACACTATATAGAAGTTTAGGAACAGCCACTAATTTAAAGGGCAGATTTAACCACATAACACCTGAAGCTGCTGTTTTTTGCTTCTTGTTTGCAAAAACACACTACATGAGGAACTGCATAACAGGTTAAGCAGTTTAAGTGAGTGAAAGAGAGAGAGAGAGAGAGCGAGAGAGAGAGAGAGAGAGAGAGAGCGAGAGAGCGAGAGAGAGAGAGAGATGCATAATCTCTCTTCCTTTGACAAGAACAGAGATAATGTATGCTGATTTTGTGCCTTCAAGACATGAGAGGAAGAGGAATGTGGAAATGGGTAATGAATTCCTCATTAGGTCTCGGTTAAGGTATAGTAATGAGGGGTTGATATTGTGTAATTTTTTGTCTTCATTATACTCAGAGTTAAGTGTTTCAATGCATTTGTAGCAAATTGACCATAGTTGGGGGTTGGGGTAGGGAGGTGAACTGAACAATTTTCATGCCTCATTAAGATAACCCAATATTAACAAGAGTAAGTCATCTTCCTGAAGTGTCATGTATCAAGTGAATGGCTTGAATGAAGGGCATGAATGAAGGAATGCTAACTATGGTACATGTGTGGAATGTGAAGCCCATCACAGATCTCTTAAAAAGTAACACAAAAACAGTGCCTGATTCCTAAACGTTTCAGTGACAAAGATGTTTCTCTCAGTTCACGAAGGTGTGTGTGTGTGTGTGTGTGTGTGTGTGTGTGTATAAGAGAGAGAGAGAGAGAGAGAGAGAAAGAGAGAGTCAGGGTATGTTCAGCTGGCATAAACCATTTGCAGGGTAAAACCTCAACTTTTAATTATTTGTATTTCTTTATTTATATTATGTATCCTTTTTATACCTTGTGTAGTTTTTTTTCAATGGAAGTAAAGCAGTAGTTCTTAAATTAAAAAGGACATTAAAAAGAAATAGGGATTATATTTTAGAAACTACTGAATTATATTGGTTTAGATCAGATATACATCCAATATACTATAACAGTAAACAATCTTCATTTTATTGTGTAGGTCCCCCTCATGCTGCCAAAACATTTTGAGATCTGGTTAATTTGGAGGCAAAGTCAACATCTTGTTTGTCATGTTCCTCAAACCATACCATGTACAAAAGATGGAAATGATTTTGTGAGAAAAGGCTCACTCAAGGCCTGCTGGAAGTCATAAATGATTCACTTATAAACAGCAGCAGTTTTCTTTTTTCAAGTAATCACACTAGAAATGATATTCAGCTATATATGTTGGACACACTTAAAAAGTTTCAAATAAGACATGAAATCTATCTTACAAGATGCTTGTGGTTAAACTAGAACAGCAAAAGGAATGGGTATGTGTAGTGCAGTTAGTTTTGCTCATACAACCAACACCTTGAATGTAATAAAGGGGCTAAGAGAAAAAGCATTATCATGCAGGTGCATTTTTTCCCCTTGTTTTTGACCATGCTTGGATATTTATGGCCTGAACTGAAGACCTAATTCTAGTAGTCATGGTTCACCACTGCACTAAAAAGTGCTTATGTATATGTCCGTAAGGAGGGTGCAGTGAGTTTTTTTTTTAATTCCTTGTGTGGAGTGTTTTTCGAGATCCAGCACGAGAAATGTATATTGGTTACATGGACATAAGTTACACTAAATATCCAGGCCAGTCACCCTTTTTTGAACTCATGACACACACATCACAGCAGCATGCATGTTTTCTTCTTCTCTCACACTTTTATGTGATATCAGAACTCCAGGAATATAATCCATAGTGAATAAAACAACAGGATAAAATCAGCAAAATGAACACAGAAATTCACAAAGAGGCAAAAGTTAGAAACAGGAACAGCTGTAAAATTTTTAAAATCTACTTCACATTTCACCCCCTGACTACTGGACTACTGTCCACATCAGAGCTACAAAAAGTCAAAACGAGGCTTTAATCTGTGTCATTCCCAGGCAGTGTTGTCAGAGTGAGGAGGCAGCTGTGCTGGTGTCTTGTGCTGCTCTGTATTTCAACATGTGCTATAAGTGGGAGAATTATTACTGCCAGTAACTACGTCTCTGTTTATAGAGGTGCTGACTTAATTGCCATGTGAATGTACGGGATAATCACAGCCTGTCACTCAAACAGTTGGTTGGGGGGTCAACTATTTAAAGCCTCTGATTAGTTGACATTTTACCTTAACCTTTGGTTCTCAGTTCACGCCATTACAGTGAGAGTGCAGCAAGAAAAAAAAGGGAAGTCACACAAAAGATAACACAGAGGAAAGTTCACTTGGAGACCATTGTTTGCAGTGTGCATTCATTTAAACAGAAACTTCTCCAGAGAAAATTTCAACAAACACTTAATGGTCTCCTGTTACAAATGCCTATATCATTCTGTATTGCGCAGTGAATGTGATATAATAACTCAATCAGTCAAGATGTTAACGAAATGAATTCCAGACCTTGCTTGTATCAGAGTTACAATTATGGTGGATTACAAGTGAATCATTTCCACATGTTCTCAATGAAAACGCTATAATCTCTCTCTCCCAACACATTAAGGTGCTTTGGGTTGGCATTCAACCAAGGCAGGCGAAAGAGAGCGAAAGAGAGAGGGAGAGTGGTGGGGGGAGTGAGAGAGAGATTTAGAGTGACAGAGTGAATAATACAGTAATACTGCGCAAAACCTTTATAAATCCATTTTATTGATTTATTCCAGAGTGAGGTTAAAATGAAGAGATATAACATATTGGTTGGAAATGTGTTTATTAGAGGGAGATGGCTCCTCTTCTATATTCTTCACATCTCTTAACATACACACACACACACACACACACACACACACACACTCTCTCTCTCTCTCTCTTTATGTTAGTCCTTTCTGAATTTTGAGAGCTATTTGAAAGCTTGGTCTGGATGACAGTGCAATTTTAGTAAGAGGGAAATATTTACATATTTTAATTGAATCATTTAGTTAACAGAGTGATGGCGTGATGGCCTAGTGGTTAGGGACTAGGTCCCAGGATTAGTAGGTTTTGAATTTGAGTCCCAAACCAGTAAGTTTTCCTGAGGTACTCTTGAGCAAGGCACTGTCCCCATCACAGCTCCCTGGGTGCTGGATCTGGCTGCCCCCTGCTACATGTGTGTGTATGGGTTAAATGCAGAGAATGCATTTAATTGTGGTTCACTGCATACTGTGCTCTGTTTCACAATGACAAATAGTCACTTTTACTTTCACTTCAATTTTATGCAAATCAGCTTATATGTGAAGGACAAACAATTCATGGATGGTTGTCTACTGGTAGGGTACTTGCCTATGGACCTATGGATCAAGCGGTCCCAGGTTTGAATCCCACCTCTAGCACTATCACTACTGGGTCCCTGAGCAAGACCCTGAATTGCTCCAGGGGGACTGTCCCTGTAATTAGGACATGGAAGTCGCTCTGGATAAGAGAGTCTGCTAAATGCCTCAAATGTAAATTCGTAAGTACAGCTTAAGTTGCTAGTCAACTACCCACAGTGTGATGAAAGAAAGAAAGAAGAAAGCCTTTCTGGGCTTAAGATTTCTGGGGATGGAAGTAAAACATTTTCACTGTGGTATATTGAAAGATACAACCAAGTGATTTCTCCCATTGGTCTTGACTTCAGGCGATGCACTGAAGGTCTATTGTGTCAGATTAACTGCCAATATAATAAGAACTGACAGAGGAATCAACCAGTTATTTGGTCAACCAGTCAATGGGTCAGATCAATAATAATTGGGAAAACAACATTCTAGGTCTTCAAGTCCTAGAGGCATCACTGATTGTGAAAACAAATGTCAGTCTAAGCAGTACATTTCTGTCAGACAGTGCCTGCTTTTTGCAAAGACGCTTCTAAAGGAGTCATGATACATATAATATAATGATACATATAAAATATAAAATGCCTATCACAAATTTTGGTAACGTTACATTGTGAGCTGCAAATTAAAAAACAACTGTGCTGCTATTAAGCTGAAGTGGTGGCAGCTTAGGGGTAGGATGCTCACCTGTGGACAAAGAGGTCCAATAATTACTTATTATTTAAATATTACTTAACTTGTAAGATTAGTTATTACTTAATAAATTGCTAAGCACTTATTATTAGTTACTGAGCGCATTGATTAATAATGGTCCATTAGTTCATTTTTTACTCTTTAACTGGTTACTAACTGCTACATATTACACTGCTTATGTGGTGATATGAGTTTACTCATATGAAGAAATAAAATAAAACATACTAGTTATTTTTGTGTCAGTTAGTTCCATTCAGTAATTGTTTCTGATCAGTATCTGACAATAAAGCAGATAATTTCAGATTCCATTTCATTTACAGCACAGCACACAGTGAACCACAACAAAGTTGGACCTCTGCATTTAACCCATGCACACAAACACACACCATGCAGCAGGGGGCAGCTATAAAAGCACCTGGGGAGCAGTGACAGTACCTTGCTCAAGGGTACCTCAGGGCAACCTAATAGCAAGGGGTTTGAACCCACAATCCTCTGAGGTAGTGGCCAACTCCCTAACCACTAGGCCACTGCTGCCCTATGAAACTATATGAAATGGGGCAGTGGTGGCCTAAGAAAAAAAAGAAGCACAGTACCGTTCCTGTCACTGCTCCCTGGGTATATATATATATATATATATATATATATATATATATATATATATATATATATAGTACTGTGCAAAAGTTTTTGGCAGGTGTGGAAGAAATGCTGTAAGCAAAGAATGCTTTCAGAAATATAAATAATGATTGTTTATTTTTATCAATTTACAAAATGCAGAGTGAGCGAACAAAAGAAACATCTAAATCAAATCAATATCTGGTGTTACTACCTTTTGCCTTCAAACCAGCATCAGTTCTTCTGGACCCCACAGAGCCCTGATCTCAGCATCATCCAGTGTGTCTGGGATTACATGAAGAGACAGAAGGATGTGAGGAAGCCTACATCCACAGAAGATCTGTGGTTAGTTCTCCAAGATGTTTGGCGCAACCTACCAGCCGAGTTCCTTCAAAAACTGTGTGCAAGTGTACCTAGAAGAATTGATGCTGCTTTGAAGGCAAATGGTGGTCACACCAAATATTGATTTGATTTAGATTTCTCTTTTGTTCATTCACTGCATTTTGTTGATTGATGAAAATAAATGATTAACACTTCCATTTTTGAAAGCATTCTTTGTTTACAGCATTTTTTCACACCTGCCTAAAACCTTTGCACAGTACGGTATATCTATTAAAAAAAACTCAATACTAAAACTAAATGTATAATTCTAGTTATAACCTATGCTTAATAAACATTTACCTAATGATATTAATAAGAAATGATTAGTGCTATATTAACAATTAATAAATAGTTTGTTTGTAACTTGTTGTTTGTAAAGGGAAGGTGGCAGAACTTTTGCCATATTATAAATGTGTGCTTCTCCCTTAAATTATGACTGTGTTTTGATATTTATGGCCAGAACTACAGGCCTACCGCTGATGGATTGCTACAGAGTCTTATAGGTCCACAACTTTCTGTTTCCCAGGAAAATGTGAAAATTTTACATTCATAAATGTCTGGAGACATATTTGTACATTCATGAATGTATGGAATCAAAAAACCTAAAAATTTGACTGCAGTGGAATATGGTATGATGTTAAGGGACTGAAGAGATATGCTTAATTATACTTTTCCAGGTACCTTATCTTCATCCATCCTGTTCAGTACCATTTTATTTTTTTGAAAATGGAAATTCATTCATAAATGTTTCTATTTGTTTGCTTCTCTCAGATGAGCCATTGAGATAAATGATGAGTTTTTGTTTACTTTATATGATCATTGAGACATATTATTGTTTAATGAAAATGAATAAAAAATTCCTGTTTGTA
The DNA here is from genome assembly GCA_017165825.1 of Hepsetus odoe. NCBI lineage: Eukaryota > Metazoa > Chordata > Actinopteri > Characiformes > Hepsetidae > Hepsetus > Hepsetus odoe. Next base: position 13,469,197 of record CM029376.1, read on the forward strand.
TAATTTGTAAGGGCAACTTTCCTCTATAATCTTAGCTTTAAAATGTCTTTGGACAAGAATACAACAACAAATGTAACTGTAACAAAAAAACAAAGAACAGAAACTTCACTTGAAATCCACTTCATCACTTAGATTATGGGTAGCTCAAGTAATTGCTTTATGATGATTAAATTGTTACAGATGAGCTGAAATTATAGAGGGTACAAGGAGGCTTATTGATAGACCTGCTGCTAAATTTGGAAGGCAGCAAGAAGTAGATACTTTTGGTACATTGTGTATGCAGCAGCGGGGTGAAACACTGTCCAGCTGGCTGGATTACAAGACAAACTTCAGAGCGGGGCCAGGAAAAACAGGTCACTCTGACAAGAAAACAGGTCCGACAAAAGTTCCACTCAATGTGCTCTTACACTAGTGAGAGTGCTTCCTCAGTGGATACTAGAGACTTTGTTCTCTGTTGATTTCTGCAGGCCGCAGTTTCACCCCATCTATGGGAGGGTGAGTCACATCAGGCAGGCAGAGATGCTGTCATGTGAAGGCACACATACTGCAGGTTAGGCACTCAAAACCATAAGCACCAGATTTTGCGTGAAGATGGAGACACCAGGCGAAGATACATGGGCAGTGGTAGCCTTGTGGTTCGGGAGTTGGCCCCTGGATCAGAAGGTTGTGGGTTTGAATCCCAGACTAGTAGGTTGTCCTGAGGTATCTTTGAGCAAGGTACCTTCCCCATCACTACTCTCTGGGTGCTTTCAATAGCTACTCCTTATTGCATGTGTTTGTATGGGTAAAATGCAGCGGTTGATTGACTTTTGTTGTTTCACAATGACAAGAATTTTCACTTTCACTTTAATTTTTTTCCCAAAGGGATATTCTTGTGAGCTAACAGCATATCAGTGCTTGCTCCTTTTTTTGAATGATATCTTTTTTGTTAAATTATTCTCTTGAAAATGGTTTTCATTCAGATTCAAACATTTTGCTGACTTCTAGGAATAATCTTTGCTAGGTTACCCACTCCTTTGGATTTATCAGCGTTCTATATATCCTGAAGGCAATAGTTATTAATTTGGTTTGATAGTCCAAGAGGGTGAGAGATTAATTTGTAATTCTTTTCTACCTGATCTCTTTCTCAGGTCTTCTGGATTTTCTATCTTAACTGAGGCAGAGTTCACAGTTTCTTTATGCCTTTTAGTGAATTGCTGGAAAGAAGATGCTGAGATTTTCACTGGGTGTGACGAGGACGGACAGGATTAGAAATTAGTATATTAGAGGGACAGCTCAGGTTAGACGTCTTGGAGACAAGATTAGAGAAGCAAGGTTGCGTTGGTTTGGACATGTCCAGAGGAGAGATGAGGATTATATTGGGAGGAGGATGTTGAAGATGGAGCTGCCAGGAAGGAGAAAAAGAGGAATAGAAAAGAGGAGTTTTATGGATGTGGTGAGAGAGGACATGCAGGTGGTTGGTTTCAAGCAGGAAGATGCAGAAGACCATAAAAAAATGAGATGGTTGATCCACTGTGGCGACTCCTAAATGGGATTAGCCAAAAGAAAAGGAAGAAGAAGAAGAAGAAGAAGAAGAAGAAGAAGAAGAAGAGTGAATTGCTGGAAAAGATATTATGTGATGGCTTGATTCAACAGGACAAGCAGCAATATATCCTAAACATGAATAGCCTAATTTAACACTTTATCAATTAAATTAGGTTCAGTGGGGAATTGAGTGACTAAGTGAGGAATTGTTGTTATTAAACACAGGGGATTTATGTGTTTATAATGGGTTATAAATAAAATATGTTTAAATTCCCAGAAATGTACAGAAAATGGATAAACCTTGATTGTTTCAAAATACATTTACATTATCACAATTTGGAAAACACTTCTTCATTCTGCACCATTAAAACAAAATATATTGTATTTATCAAAAAGAAGGTTTAAAGTTGATATAATGTTAAGTATAAAAAAGAAATGAGACCATAAAATAGATTTGTTTGGCTTTGATGGTCTATCAAGAGGTCTTGAATTTGTATGTTGTGTTACAGTGCTGAATGGCATTAATCAAACATAGTTTTTTGACATTTTATTCAGTATTACTTACTGTGGAAATATAACCATTTACTGTTAATTTATGCTAGTTACATTTCAGTAAATGTGTGGAAGTCCAAAACAGCATAACTGGCCTGACTTTGCATGGGTCTCTCCTGCCCTCAATCATTCCCCATCATTCAACAGAGTGCTAGCCAGCTGACGTAACAGAACTGGCTATTAGCATTCACCTCCAAGTGTATTGAGCTGTACAATGGTGCACTAGCAGCAGTGGAAAATATGTGAGTGGGCTTCACATGCTCACCCTATTGGTGTTTGTTGCAATGTGTGATAATATCACCAAAACACGAAGTTATTTTGTTACAATATACTACACTATACTATATGTTTCTAGAACTTGATTTTGCTGTTAAATTACATGCATAGAAAATATAGAGAATACAATCTTATATATATGTAATGAATCATAATTGCAGCATTTCTTAATACGCTGGAATGTGTGTCCAACATATGTGAGTTATTTTGGTGATCTAGCCACTGCTTTCTTTGTTTCTAGATATAGCTATTTGGCATGCAGGCTAATTTAAGTTTAGCTTTCTGCAAAAAAAAAATAAAAAATAGGGAAAAGGGACCATAATAGTACATGAAGTAAAGGGTTATATTTGTTGTCTTCTGCTTCCCCCATCATGCTCCCTGTCTCTGTCTCACTCAGCATACAAACATTAGAGAGAGAGAGAGAAAGAGATAGAAAGTTTCCATATATAAGGTCACCTAGAGTGCATACCTACACAGGCCTGTTCCCCAGTGGCCCTGTGTGTCAGAATGCACTGTAAAATCCATCTGTATCACACCAGCCTATATGTTTCCATTTCTGTTCATATGACAGAGGACGGCCACTACGCACTCCCATTATCATAATAGCTTGGTCCTAATTGGGAAAACATGTGCTTCAAATATAGAAAGTTGTTTTAGATTTTTTAAATTCAGCTGTCAAACAATTTGGTCATGTTTTGAAATATAATTGCGGAACTGTAACGCCGAAACCAAAACAAGGCTGCGATTTGGGTTTCTAATGTTTCTAATTTGTTAAAATATGCTGAGCAAATGACAAAAGTTTAACTTGAGCTAGCCAAGAAAAACACATCAGTCACCAGTCCGTGGAAAGACAGACATTCTTTTTCAAACCGTAATCAATGTATCCTTTGTTAACAGAGAATGGCTAGAGAAGAACAATTGCCAAATACTTATAAAGTCCTATTTTTGTGGGAACCATGACTTTTTAAAGATTCCCATGAACCTTTTAGATGTTGGAAAGGTACTTTTACCTCCAGCAAAGACCACCACTGCAGGTGTTCGTTTATATATATCACCAGGCCAATTTAACTAACAAAAGGAATAAAATGCTTTCACGCTGCATGAAGATTAGAATAATAACAACTGGTGCTTCTCAGTAACTGTAGTTACATAAACAAATGAACATTGTACTGTGTTAACTACTACTCTGAGAAAGAAGCAGACTGTAATCTGTGTGGCTTGGATTTTTTAGAGTGACTTTCTCCTCAGCAAGGAAAAGTTCATGAGTCATTGATGAATGTGCATTTAGTGAAAAAAGAGAATGAGAGGGAGAGTGATGGATCAATCTACCCGATTCATGCGGTGCAACGACTAGGCCTGACCAGGTGCTCAGTCCTGCCACCTGGGGCATTTACTGTATGTGTGTGTGTATGTGCGTGGGTGTGTGTGTGTGTGTGTATGTGTGTGTGTGTGTGCGTGTGTGTGTGTGTGTGTGTGTGCGTGTGTGTGTGTATGTACAGGTTCTTCGAGGAAGCTGTGAGAGAGACCAGAGAGTAATTCATACCTGCCCCCTTCCCTTCCTCCCCCTACTGCGCTGAACAACGGCCTCTCACATTGCTGGAGTTTCTCACCTCGCCGAGCCCAACACAAACATGGTGCAATGTGGAAAAAAGATCCCCTTTCCCCAAGAGCGCGCCAGAGAGCTTCACCAGATGTTTATAAACCATAACTTTGAAATATGGCACAAAAATGCTTACAGCCTGTCACGTTGTGTTAATTCTGAAAGGAAGGCAAAAAAAGTATCTAATCATTTCCAGATGAGGATTTTTTGTCTTCAGTGTTTTCTTCTTCTTCTTCTTCTTTTCTTGTTCTTGCTCTTTCCCCGGTGTAATCATGCAGGAACGTGAGGAGTGTCCAAGCTTCATAAATTTGAAATATGCACTGAGCTCTCCATTTTCTCTTCCTCTGGATAGTCCCCAACTTCCCCAAACCAGTCAGAAAAAGAAGAAAAACACAGAATGGAAGTGAGCTACAGAGAGCTCAGGCTTGGAGAGTGGGGGTGGGGTTGGTGGGGGGTGAATGGGTGTGGGGTCCATGGAAGAGTTACTGCCCTCTGGTTCATTATAAAAATCAGTCCAGTGTTTTCACATTCCTTAGGGCCGTCCCCATGCTACGATTCTGTGGTGGAATGTATCAAACATTAATCATCATTTTTGTAAAAATAAATTCATAAAATATGTAAAAATTGGCTTGTGTTGGCATATTGTTCATTTTCACTCTGTATCCAGTCCAAAAGAAAGGGAAGGAAGAAAAAACATGTTATTGGTTCAGAAAATTAGGCAAACAGCAGCATAACAATAAGTTTTACAACACTATGTTTTTCGGTTCCAAAACAACTCGTACTGGCAAGACACACCAAGTGCTCGCTGGCTCTGGCTGACAGAGGGGAATGCTCAGCATGAGCAGCGTAAGGCTACAGCCCATTTGGGGCGATATAACCAGGCCAAGCAGCTCACTCAAAACAACAGGGTTGATGGAGCAACATGCCAAGAGCTTGCTGGTCTGGAAGCCATTAATTTGAGGTAACACCACAGTCAGGGGTTAAATTGGAATTTGGAAGGTGGTGGAATCAGGGCTGTTTTAATCAATGTGTTTTTTAAGGGGCTTTAGCTCAAACACCTGGCCACCAAGGGATCCTGCAATCATGATCGCTCATTGAATAATACTAAACACTGAAAATGTACTTACAGTGATGGAAATTTGTCCTTTTAGATGATTTATATTTGCAGCGAGCCATACAATTAAACACTTCAAGGTGCAAGGTGTCAGCACTAACAGCATTCATAGCAACATGCTTACCATACATTGTAAAATGTTACATGTAATATTATAAACGTTACAGCCATTTGAACTAGATGACCAGAAGAGCCACCATCCAACAAATCTGATCAAAGAACTTTGAAGACCCCAGCACTCTTTTGCTATTTTATTTTTGAAAAATATGACTAACAATATAAAAGGTAGCTGTATTTACTAACACATTCCAGTGTGTGACTGTTAATAACTTAAAACATTTGGAATGGAATGGAAGGAAGGTGACCTGGCTCTATACAGTTTGCAGTAACAATCATCAGTGATGGTATGCATTCATTTGCTCTGGATCTCAGTTCTGTTTCTTTGTTGTTTCAGCTATAAAATAAGTCTGAAGCAGGAAATGATGGTATTTGTATAATGCTACTTCAAGACTTACATCTCTCACTCTCTCTCTCTCTCTCTCTCTCTCTCTCTCTCTCTCTCTCTTTCTCGCTCTTTCTCTCACTTACTAATTTTCATAGTCGGTTCTCCTGATTAGGGTCGAGGGCAGTGCTGGATCCTGTCCCAGCTCTCATAGAGCAAAAGGTGAGGAAACACCCTGGACAGGTCACCAGTCAATTGTAGGCCAGACGCAAAGACCAACACACTCACTCACACATAGTCACACCTAGGGGGCAATTTAACATCTCCAATCCAACTGACGTGTTACTGGACGGTGGGAGGAAACCGGAACAACTGGAGGAAACACATGCAGACATGGGGAGAACATTTGATAATCCACACAGAAAGGGCCTGGGCTGCCCAGCCTGGAAATTGACCCCAGGATATTTTCACTGTGAGGCAACAGCACCTCCCATTGTATCAATGTGCCCCCCCACCCAAACCCCCCCCCAAAAAACAAAATTAAAATCATTTACCGTTATTCGTTTATAACATTTTTATTGCGCATCATGCTTGCATGCAAGCCAGAAATGGAAAATCTAATTAACAAGCTAACTATCTCAGCAACTAACTTACCAGCTAAGTGAAAGTGACCAATCAACATTGTGAAACACAGAGCAGTAGACAGTGAAACAAAATTTTCCCCATACACATGCGTGTAGCAGGGGGCGGGTATTTAAAAGCACCCAGAGAGCAGTGATGGGGAAAGTACCTTGCTTAAGGGTACCTTGGGGAAACCTCCGGGTCTGGGATTCAAAGCCACAACTTTCCAATCCTGGGGCCTAGTCCCTAACCACTAGGCCACTGCTGCTCCACTGCTGTGAATAATTTAGCTTTACTTTATGCACAAGATGTGCCTAGAAGGAGATTGGAGGAGCTAAATTGTCCCCTAGGTGTTAATGAGTCTGTGTCTTTGTCCTGCAATGGACTGGACATGTGTGCAGGGATTTCTCTGCCTTGGGATAGGCGCGCTACCCAGCACCACCCATGACCATGCTCAGGATAAGTGGTTAAGGACATGACCGTGTTTGTGTACAGTTTTCGTCAAGTAAAATATCTGTAAAATTATATAATTGTGTCCATTCTCAGACATTAGCTTAATTAGTGAGCTTCCAATAATAACTAAAATCACAACCATCCTTATGAACTCAAAATTAATGATGGCAAGTTCCGATGTTTTAAATCAGAACAAAGAGCTAAAGCTAGACTAAGTATAGCTGTAGTTATAGAAAACAAATTTTGCTTCTCAGTTAATATAAATTCATAATTTTCAGATCTATTTCCATCAAACATTCAAAGTTCAGAGATGACCAAATGTATTTTCTTGTATAGAGTTTGCAGGTAAGCACATTTGAAATCTTAATTGAATGCTTTTTTTTGCATAGTGTGACATTTAATAGATACTCATCATGAAACAAGTTTCAAAAGCTTGTTAAATAGTTTTTGGGGTGGACCCTGTCTCAAAATCTTATTGTGTGTGATCTGATGGTCCAGTCTTGTTTACCAGAAGGCAGGAGAAAAAATTTAGAGTAGAAAGACTGGATGGTATAAATTGGTCTTAGATCATTGGAAGTTCTGTTCTGATGATTTGTTTTCAAAACTCTTTTTAGAGCTTAATTGGTTTCTGCTAAACATCTGCCATACCTGGATGTAATAAAATGTGAAGTCTATAGTTATAGATTCCATAGCCACGTTTGCCTTAAATGCAAATATATGCAGGATTAATTTGCTTTAGTTACTATCATTAGTATTTCAGTGTTTTCTAATAGTAGAAATAAGTAGGATTTTAAAACTTCTAACTTTAATGGCTTGATGAGTGCTAGCTTGTTACTGTTGAAAGAAAACAATCAAGAATGGCAATACAGAAAGGTTTGATTTGATGACTGAGCTGGCATTTACACTTTTCTCTGAAGCCAACAATTCTGGTTTTGTCATTTTCCCTAAAATTAAAATGTATGTTGGACATAAGTTCTAAAAAGTTAACTTTAAGTTCATTTTTAGTAGCTCAACCGAACATAGAAGCATGTGTCATAAGCAAAACCTTTAGCTTGAAAAGGTAAAAATCTCAGGAACTTTGACTAACAGCTTAGAACATTTCATTTCAAACTGATTTTTTTTTTAACCACTCCAAAGTAGTGTAACCATGTGACCATGTGCTCGTAACATAAATGTACTGAGGAGGCAAACTTCCAGTGTTATAATATGCATATGTAGATGTGGAATTTGGTCTAGAACAGGCTTTAAAACCCCATCCTACATTTTTGGGGAGCATGGTTTAAAGAGGTTGACCTCCAGTGACCTTGAAAGTTCCAGTATGTGTTTCAAGAATGTTTTGGCCTAATTTAACCTTTGACATTATGGGAACAGCCTCGACTTTAAACCCACAGCCACTGTTATATGGATGCAGGAAAAAGGCTAAAACAGGAATATGATGTAATGACAAATGTATTTTTGTTTTTTTTTTCCCTATTCCACAGTGACCAAACCAACACACACACAGACACACATTTGAACCCAGCTGGACAGGTGTTCTCACATAATCAGTCCTTTGGCTAGGCAGTCATGGTGAATTCCTCTTATCCAATCACCTTCATCGCAGACCATCAAGGGCCACATGACGAAACACACACAGTCAGGCTGGGAAGTATTACTGCCATACAGTTCCACCTAACCTCCCTGGAGGCTTCAGGCGAGAGCTAAATCACACTCTACTTCACCTCTCCATTAAGCACATAACACATACACAGGCCCGCCCGTAATTGGGATACATACATAAATTAGACGTGCAAAGTTTGCTCCCCTCGGAACACAAGTTCTTTGGTCCTTGAGATTAAGCACTCATCTCCGTATTGACGTGCCTGTGCGGCTGTAGGTGTTTCGATTTAAGCCCAATCGATTCCTTTAAGTATCTAATATAAGGAAGGCAGGCCGTAAACACGTCAAATTAGTGGTAACAAATAGCAGCGCACAAGCAGAGGGGGTTGTCGAGGTCTGCAAGAGGGACAATACATTAGGAAGAGTTATATGTGCCTGCCCTCTACACCACACTGGGGTTAAACAGTGCCTTGGCAACCTCCGCTCCAAAGTGGATGGGGCCGTTCAGTGGTCACACACTGTTTCATTGGCCGAGCTACAACAGCAACAAGCAGAGATTAATGGGAATCTGTAGCTGATTTTCGTGGGCAACGGGGCCTGTAAACAGGAGGCTTTCACAAGCCCTTCAGCCCGGAGGAGCTGAGCCAGGAGCTGGGCATGATCTCTGCCAAGATAGAGGGAGCAGGGGGGTGCTGGGATGGATATGAAGATGGAGGAAGAAATATTGCACAATAACACACACACACACACACGCACACGCACACACACACACGCACACACACACAATGGAGACGGTCAGAAAAAAAGTAAGGGAAAAGGGTGGATGAAGAAAGAGAAAACATGAGCGAGACAAAGACAAAGATGGGGAGCGAAAGTTAAAGAGAAAGAAAGAATGTAACAAAGTAAGAAAAGAGAGGACAGAGAAAGACATACAGAATGAGTATGCAGGAGGGGGAGACAAAGAATGTGGAAGAGAGATGGGAGAGTGAAAACAAACTTGCAAATTTATTTTCTCAATCAGTATTTATTAATATTAATATTCTCCATTAATAAACCATAATTCCTTTCAAAGGGATTTGTATATATTGTTTATAGATGGAGCGTTTTAGCCTCTATGTCACCCCATGGTGCAGGAGAGTAAATGTGTTGTAAATCTGTGAACTGCCCCCTTATTAAAATGCCTTAATTTCTGGTACTGTTTGCATTTTTACCAATTCAGCATTTAAATGCAGAATTGTCTCATTAAATTGCCAATCTTCCATTTTCTTTTAGTGATACACAACATTAATCATCAATTAGCTCAACCTGTGACTCTGCATTTCTCCCATTACAAATACAATGGCACTTAATGATGCTTAGGATATGTAATTAAACAAACAGAATGTATACCGTACTAGACCATCACAAAGCATCAATCACTGTGCTTCTGTTCATTGGATGTAAAAGCTTTCAGTCAGTCCAACATTGCACTGCAGTAATCCTGTTTAGAGTAAATCAAAAGCAGGTTTTTCCTGAGGTGTTACATTGTGGCAATAGCTATGTTTTAGTATGCAATGAGGAATCTGCAGATTAATATCATAATCATTTATTATTTTCACATTACAAAGGGTATCTAGGATAAAGCAGGGCAAAATAGGTGTGTTTGTGTGTGCATTGAAATTGCAGGCCAAAGATTAAACTGCACCAAGCAATGTGGATTAATAAGTGAATTAGTTTTTAATCCTCCACAATGCGCATCCCTAAATCTAAGGACAAAATCCCCAAATCCATGACAGCTATAAAACACGCTGGTCAATAGACATGTAACCGTGCACTTATGACCTAACCACTTAGCTTTCATGAATTTAAAGATCTCTGTTCATTTATCAATACCATGATGTTTTAATCATAACCACACGTTCAAATAAATAATTACTGCAGTGAAAATAATAAATAAAAAGAAAAAAAGGCCAGAATGATACCTGCGCTAATGGGTCTGCATTTATTATGTAGCCATCTCTCCTCTTGCACAGTCAATTTACTCATTCATTGCCAACTGGCAGCAGCCACAGCAGGGAGGAATAAATATACTATACTTTTTTTCAAAACCAGAGCAATCAGCTGAAATAAATAAATAAAAAAAATAAAATAATAATGTATTCAGGTTGTAAAAAACCTCATAAATATATATCTAAATTTGTCTAACAGAGTTCACATGGCTTGGCCCTCACCAGTGGCATGGGTGAGAACTAAACAGCTAAATGCAGTTTCCATCATCCATTAGGTCCCACAGACCCTCTCATTAGGCCAACACACAGCAAATTACCCGAGGCAATTAGAATAAATATCAAACACAACAAGCGGCGCTTCAGCCCGCCTACTGTGGGTCTTCTGATCAGCCACCCAGCAGTCAGAGTAATACCCCCACATGCTATTAAACAGGCTTCGTCACCTCAGCCTTTCTAATCTGCCTGAGTCAGAGTTTTTTTCCTCGCTCTCCTTTCCAGCTATTCAGAGAAGCAGTAAGGGCCAGAGTCGGTGAGAATGACAACGGTGTGCTGACCGAAGCACCGGACAGAGCTGACTATGTGAAATGGTCATGAGAAAATAAAGCACACAACTATAGGCTGAGAAAGTGAACAACCCCATCTGAGATTATATTACATTACAGGTTTAAACAAAGGTCTTCTACCATAATTTGCTAAAACTGTCTACCAAGATAGTACTGGGTTGCTTCACATTACATATAGATCAGCCTCAACATTAAAACCATTGGCAGGTGACGTGAATAACATTGATTGTTCTGTTACAATGAGACCTGTCATGGGGTTTGATATATTAGGCGGAAAATGAGCAGTCAGATCTTATTCTGTTGAAAGAACGAATAATGAGCAAGCATTAGGATCTTAGTTACTTTGACATCATGATGGTTAGAAGACCATTTGTCATTATCCAAAAAAAGTGATCTAAGGAAGTAAAACTGGTGAGCCAGTGACATTGATGCTGCTATGGAATTAAGGCTGAGCTTTCTGATCAAATCTTACAAATCCTTCTGTAGATTGATAGGAATGTGTTAGAACACAAAGGAGTTTTCAATTGATGTTTGTCACCTCAGACTGGTTAGAGTGCTAATGACAACCCCTGCTCACAGTTGAATATACCTACAATAGGCACCTAAGCTTTAGAACTTGGCCATTGGTCAATGAAAGAAGGCCATGTGGACTTGCCTGGCATGAAAAGCCTCATGGATGCACTATGGGAAGACTATCTTGTGGAGGCAGGGTGATGCTCTGGTCAATATTCAGCCAACTCCACAACTGTAACTGTAAATAAGCAAACTGAGTACATACCCAATGGTCATACAGAGACCGCATGTCAAATGAGTATTTCACAAATGCTTACTTTTATAACTAAGGCCTAAAAAGCCTCCTACCCTCTACATCCACAAGCTGATGACATCACTTCTATCTGTCTTGGAGGAGGAGCAGGGTTTAGGCACTGTTTGGGAAACTGGGATAGTTGCCTATGTAGGTACTTCCCTCTTCACAGCTAGAATTTTGGCACTGAATATAAAGATTTGGACCAAATGATATATAGGTTTACTTTTTGCCAGATTTAAACAAAAAGTACCACTTTAACTGCTCCCTTTGGCATGGGCCACCAAAATCTGTTCATAGATTAAAAGATAAGTGTGCTCATCTTGTGGCACTCCAAGTGATGATGATGATGATCAGACTAGCTTTTAAAGGTTGTCTAGCATGGGAATGTGTGGAGCCTTAATGAGAGCAGCATAGCAGCAGGAAGCTTTAACTGTGAGCATCAAGTCAACCTTGATGTAGAGGCAAAACAATAGAAGAGAAGGGCACATGCAATACAGATATTATCGGCAAAAGATGGTCAAATGTGCCAGATAGGAAGTAAAGTCGATTTATGCCTTTGCCCTTTTCCCTGTATCCATTTCTACTGCTATAAATCTTTTTGAGTTTCGTGAGAAGAGAAAAGTGTCTACAGTGCAAAACTCAGACCTACTTCTATAAACGTAGATGGCACCAGAATGGACCCTCATACAAAAACATGTAAGAATACATTAAGTGAAAATATGACTCTTTGGCAGGCTAATCTGGAGAGGCATAAACCTTTCTGGCCTTGTAGTTTCAGGTTTACTATCAGTTACTGCAAACAACATAGAGCAACTGGTTTCTAAGATATTAACCAATCAATGGTTTCCTTTTGTGTACAGCAAACATAATTTCTTTTGTATGCATCTTAAATACCCTTCAAGGAGACTGTTTGCTACTTTTTTGTTACTGTCACAAGAAAAATGTTGTGGTGAATTGGTTGACCATGCAGCCATAAGAAATCTGGTAGCTTTGTAACTTTACACCAGAAGATAAAAGTTTTGAAACTGAAAGGAATGTGACCAAACATAAAGCTCTTTTATCCCCATACAGTGACTCAGCCAAGAAAAACTTGCTACTTAGCAAATGAGTACCTGTTACCACATTTTCTTTTTACATTTTCCACCTTTTCGTATGGGGCAGCGGTGGCCTAGCGGTTAGGGAGTTGGCCCTGGATCGGAAGATTATGGGTTCGATTCCCTCACCCATGGGTTGCCCTGAGGTACCCTTGAGCAAGGTACTGTCACTGTTCCCCGGGTGCTTTCAATAGCTGCCCCCTGCTGCACATGTGTGTATGGGTGAAATGCAGAGGTTATGTTTTGCTGTGCTGCGTTTCACAGTAATGAGGGTAGTCACTTTCGTTTTCTTATTTGGCTTGGCTAAAGTATTACACATTTTCAAAAACCACAGCAAGACTATTTAAAATAACTTAACATCCCAGTTTGGTTTAAAGGACATGTGTATTAATTTAGGCTTGCAGTTCTCTGATGGTTACAATGTAGAAATGATACATTGGAAAGTGAAATCATAAATCTAGAATAAATATCAAACCTTTTTCCTTTTGAAAATGTTACAAAATTATTACAAGATTTATTCATTTATTTAAAAATAATTTTATTAAGTGCAATGGTGTCATTCCATTATCACATAAAAGTATTTTTAGCGTTATTTAATTAATATAAAAAAGAGAATAAAAATACTACAAGACTTCTATTTTTACAACAGATGAGAAATATTTGATATTCTGATTGTGTTTATTTGGATTGTGTAAGCTTTTAGTACAGAAATAAAAAAGCACTCTTTTGGTACAAAAAATGTTTCGGCCAAACTGTCAGTTTGCTTTCTCATAGAATAATCAATCAATGTTCATAGAGTAATAAAAAACGAATATTTACAAGATTTTCATATGGCAGTAAAGAGGCTGATGGGACACATGATCAGAACATTGTCACAGTAGAGTCATGTGCAGGACATGGCAGTGAGTAAGACTTTGTAGTAAAATATATGCCTGGCCCCGACTTTCTGGCAGCCAGACGCTTCTCACCGTTCCACCTCTTTATGAAGATGTTTCTGAAGAATGTCTGGCTTGCAAGAAGACAAGCAATGTCTATACATCAGGTTAGTAAGAGTGTTTGTGTGTGTGTGGGTGTGTGTGTGTGTGTGTGTGTGTGTATGTTTGTGTGTGTGTGTGCGTATGTGTGTGTGTGTGTGTGTGTGTAAGTGTGTTTGGTGTACAGAGCTGAGGGCCCTGGGGCTGCAATGCATTCTCTACCCCCCTCTCTCCTATTTCCATGTCCCTGTGGCTCGGCCCCTAGTGTTTTTTGTGTGTTGTTCGTTGACAGGCGCTTGTCCCATGGGAACATCATCCACCACCCCCCCTCCAAAAAACACCACCTGTACCCCCCAGCTCTGAGCCTGGGCGACGCTTTCTTTCTTCTCTCTCTTGGCGCCTTCCCCCACCGCCTCCATCGTCTGCCTCTGATCTCACGTCTCACTCTCTCTCTCTTCTCTCCGCAGGCTGGAGGGACCCCTCTCTTTCTCTTTCTCTCTCTCTCTCTCTCTCTCACTCTCTTTTTCTGCCAGCACCCCTCTCTTTTTCCTTGTTATTTATTCTCATTTTTTCCTCTCTAAAGTCCGCCATCTTTGTCTCGCTCTTTCCCTCATTGCCCCTTTTCTCCATTCTACCCAAACTCCCCGGTGGGACCCCTGTTATCCCCCTCAAAGATGCCTTTCAGCTCTCCTCTCCTCTATTGCTAGAGAGACGCTTCCCTTTATTAATTTATTTCACTGCTAGCAGCAGGGCTAGCTCCTGCATGTAGCACTCTTGATCTCCAGGTATTATCTGAAAGGATGCTGCCCGGGGAGAGCTATTCATGCACTACAGAACACCTTCACAGCAGCAGCTGGCAGAGACTGCAGGCCGGAGATGCTCCAGTGCAGTAAGATTGAGCTCAGTGTATTGAATGGAATGAAGGGAAAGTTGAAATGGACCTGAAGAACTTAATGGCATGGGCTTTAAAAGTGGTACAAGTGCCAAAATCAAATCAAGGTGATGCAAAAATGTAAAATGCATAAGGTAAAGATTATGAAATATTTGTCTGTGGATTACATTTGTCAAGTTCAAATAGAATTTCAGTGACGATATTTTGGAACGAGATAATAAAACATGCATTACATTGTTATACAATGGAGACCCAAGCTACTTGTGACACTTTCACTTTCACTTTCACTTCAAATGTCTTCATTTAAGATAAATGCTAGAAGTGTTTCAATATCTTTTCAATGTGTTTGGCCATTTTCTGATAATACTTTGCTAAGGTGCCTCTTCAGATATCTTTTAAGAACTGGTTCAGTACAGCATGGGTTTTTAATGTTCAACAACAAGGTGACATTACACCAACACTAGACAGCTGACATAAACTTGCATTAACATTTATAAGTATTATTCCAACAAAGACCACTTTGAGGGTGGTTTTAATCAATTTCACACCAGAAAGTGTAATAAAAATCGATGCTTATTGGTATAAGCGTTTATAAAAGTCTATGCACTGTCAATGCCACTGTGTCTGCGGATGTTCATTCCAACAAATCAGGAGCACAGATGATCAGCTGATTGACTGGCAGAATAAACAAGTGGAATCAGGTAGGTTCCTGCTTGATTAGAATGAAAACCCACAACCACAGCAGCCTTTTGCAGTTTTGACGTCTCTGCATTTAGCCAAAAAGCAGGAAAGTAAATGATTGCTCACATTGTAGCTTCTTAAAAATATGTGATTAGTCAATGAGTGCTAGGACTTACAGTACTGTGCAAAAGTGTGTGGAAAAAATGCTGTAAACAAAGAATGCTTTCAGAAATATAAATAATGATTGTTTATTTTGACCAATTTACAAAATGCAAAGTGAGCGAACAAAAGAAAAATCTAAATCAAATCAATATTTGGTGTTACTACCTTTTGTCTTCAAACCAGCATTGATTCTTCTGGCCCCCACAGAGCCCTGATCTCAACATCATCGAGTGTGTCTGGGATTACATGAAGAGACAGAAGGATGTGAGGAAGCCTACATCCACAGAAGATCTGTGGTTAGTTCTCCAAGATGTTTGGAATGACCTACCAGCCGAGTTCCTTCAAAAACTGTGTGGAAGTGTAGAAGAATTGATGCTGTTTTGAAAGCAAAGGGTGGTCACACCAAATATTGATTTGATTTAGATTTCTCTTTTGTTCATTCATTGTATTTTGTTGATTGATGAAAATAAATGATTAACACTTTTATTTTTGAAAGCATTCTTTGTTTACAGCATTTTTCCACACCTGCCTACAACTTTTGCATAGTACTGTATTCAGACTCCTTTTTGCTGCTTTTCTTGGTTTAATGGATAAATTCAAGCTGCCAATGGCTCAGCTCATAACAGAATCAAAGTACTTTAATTACATTAATCTTATTAGATTTAATTGGAAAAAATGTATGATGATGTACAGATCCTGCTCTGTACTTTTATCACACAGTATGTGATGATTAAGAAGAATGTAAATAGTTGATCTTTGATGAAACATCTTTTAACTAGAGAGGATAAGTCATTTTGATGGTGAAAACTGTGCCATATCATGTTAAAACAACAGGTTTGTGTTATTTTTTAAGCAATTTTTTAAGACCTACCTTTATTCTTCTCACTGCAGGTGCACTATCTAGCTTTCTTAATAAACAAGAAAACAGTGTGTTCAGATCCTTAACACAAAGATATGTTTAAATTGCTCTCTGTTCTTGTAGCCTGACATTTACTAACACATTTTTTAAAATTAGTGTATGAAAAAATTTAATAGATATAATTTAAGCAGTCATTAAATGGAAAAAATATAACATTTGACTGTATGTTTGAAAATTTGCTTCAATATGAAAAACCTTTAAATGAAGAGAGAAAGAAATGGAGGACTGCTTTTGCAGTATGTTGTAAAGCAGGTTCACTACTGCCATATTAGTTTTTTTTAAAGAAATCAACAGCACCATTAATGCAATGAGAGGTCAGTCTGCTCTACAAAGATTCTTCCTGTGACTGTCAACAATGCTGAATGAACTGACATCTACACTGTGCTCTATGCAAACTGTCATCCATGTCATTTATCAATCAATCAGTCACATTAGAAGACAGAGATGAGGGAGAGAGAGAGAGAAGAGAGAACAGAAGGAAAAGCTTGATACTTCACTTGGGATCTATAACGTTCAAAGGAGGCTTTGTGTGCTAAGTGGCTCTCGGCAGGGGTGTGTACTTGAGGTGAGGGGTGGAGGGAGGCTGGTCACGTCTCTCTCAATAATCCATTAGCTAATGGTTATCTAAAGCTCTTCCTCTTTCCTCCATACAAACAGCTGTTTGAACAATAAAACTCAGATTAAGCTGAAGTTAAAAGAGATGCACATCATTTCTTTCTCTTCCCTTTACCAGTGCAATGATGCAACCCCAAATTTGCCCATTCAAGAATGTATGTGGAATATTCTCATCAGTATAGAAATGGGTTTTCTTCAGATGACTCTACTATATACATCATTATCACTAGAGTTGTCTGTGTTTGGTGGCAATTATGCCTCTGGTTTAATTTCTCCCTAAGCCCTGATGTCTGTAACGCATGCTAAATTATGATTCTTTAAAAAGGCCTGGAGTTTTTGTTAAAACAGCAAAAAACAAATTTTCTCCTTTTCTACCCTTTCAGCCTCATTTATAGTCTTTTCCTTTGTTTGCAGTCTTTTCTTTGTTCAGTACATGCCAGTAAACAGCCTGCTATTGGATCAGGCCTGCAAAAAAACAACAGCCCATACTGCTGAATCCACGGGCTGTGCTTTGATTTACTGGCTGATGATATTAATGATTCAAACTTGCATTCATTATTGTTTCAAGGTTGCTTTTTTGCAGCTCCCTCTGAAGCTCCTTCACTGAGGTAGGGTTCAGCAGAAAACTGTCAGTGACTTTTACAAGCTAATCAGATCAAGTGGGTCTTAAATTAAAAATGCTAACTAAATTAAAAAAAGAGAAAGATTAATTTTTTGCTGATGACCATAAATGCAAATGATGAGTCAATTAAATGCAACATGCCATTCAATTAATAAGTTGGGGAGCCCATCATTAAAGTGTTTGGGCAACTCTTAGCGCACATTCATTATGCTATCAGGTATATAATGCATTAATGAATGGGACTAATTAAAGCATGTTTCTTTAGGGTGGAATCAGTGACATCACTGGCGGGGGTGACAGAGGGGACAGTTCCCAAACAAGTTTTAGAGATACTAACTATATATGACAGGTCATTTATAAGAGGTCCTTTTTATTTTCTTACTATTAGAGATCCTGCCTTTGCACAAAATTGTACTTAGGCTGGCTTTAAACAGTGAAACGTCCAACTTTAGTGGCTTAACACCAAAAATATAAAACTTAGTCTAAAAAGGTTGCATAAAGAAACTTAGTTGTTGCAGGGTGAGGCATTGTATTTCATATTAATACAATCATTTACTTGAGCCATGACAGGAAGGATACACATTTCTCAAAGATAAAGTCTCTGTAAACAGCACAACTAAAAGTAGTCTGCCAGATAAAAGCCTGTGCCTCTGTTCATACCCATGTTTTTTTTTTTACCCAGCATTGATTTTCTACCTTTCTTCATGGCCCCTAATTTCAAAATGAGCAATTTCCTTTGAAAATCAAATAATTTTTAAATAATTAAAAAATGGTTTTGGTGAAAGGAAGCTGAGAAACAGTCCTTGCTGAATGTACGCTGTAGCCACAATAGAAAGACAGACAGGTAGATAGACAGAGAGATGTATACATAGATACAGTTGGAAAAAATATACAAGCACAATAAAAATGCTGCAAATATGCAAATATTAGGGGCACTTCAAGGATCAATTTATGTAGCATGGAATGTGTTAAATGATAGAATGTTATGCGTTAAAAATCCAGTCTGCTAATAAATCCCACAAATCTCGCGAAACTTTGATTTTGAGTTGGTTAGTGTAACTGTCAAGTTTTATGGTAATTTAGTAGGATAAAATTGAACCTTTAATAATGTGTGAGTTTGGAAAAGGACAGAATGTAAATCCATTTTGATAAGCATTTGGATAAGATATGGTTTAGCACTGTTACACCGAATTAGAGATCCATTGAATTTACTTGTGTTAATTTGTTTAAACATCAGGTAAATTGTGAAACAAAGTTGTCTTAATGTAAAAGGTTTCATGTAGAAATTATGTAGAATTTAAATCAAATGGTGCTTTTTTTCAGTGTGGAACATCCATTAAATGAGGAAAAGGAGACATGCAAAATCACAGACAAGAAGTAACTTTAATTTAATATTGTGAATTTTGAAAAGTTATTTTACAGCTTTCATCAAAAAATGATAACAATCTGTACAGTAGTTTTTGTGTTGATTTTCCATAACAATAGAACTGATCAGTGTGTATCCAGTCAAAAAAAAAAAATATATAGGAGAGAGAGCGAGAGAGCACAAGAGAAAGAGAGAGAGAGAGAGAGAGAGAAAGAGAGAGAGAGGGACCAGCTTTTTTGGTTTGATTCTTGTTTCCTACAGAAATGCTTGTTTCTTTATCAGCAGCCCATCCTCATCATTAAGATAGAACTACATACAAAGAGGCCAGTATAGAACAGAATATATTTAGAATTCATATGAAAGAAAAAAAAGAAACCACCCTGCTTAAGGGTGTGGACATGAGAAAAAGAGCCCAAATATGGCCCTGTCATCAGTGGCTTATATTAAAAAGTCTCCCCCCCACATGTGCGCACACATACACACACGCACACACACACATACACACACACACACACGGACCAAACAAACCAGACACCGACAAATTGAAAGCCATAGTCTCTCTCTGGTGGCAGCTTGCAGACACTATGCTACAGAAACACACCACTTTAGACCATTCACACAGGGCCCTGTATTTTGAAGCCTGATCACTTGGGGGTCTTTTAGCGATATTGTTATGAGGGGCCAATTTGGCAGAAGAAAGAGTAAGCAGTGAAGCAAACACAGTTAGCAAGTTAAGAGGCTTAGAACCCCAGGGCTAAGGGAAGGTCATTGTGCCCTGACACACACACACACACACACACACACACACACACACACACACACAGTCTCAGTGAGGGTCAGCTGTACCGCAGCACTATGACAGAAACAGACAACACCCACGCTATAGTGTGGCACCATTTGCAGTGTAAGACCACCAGACACATCACACTCGGAGCTGATCATGTACGATATGGCTTGTTTCTCTCCACCCTCACAGATCTCTGAAGCAAACACACACTAATAGAGCACAAACAGAAAATTACAAAGGCAGCTTTTTTGTTTTAAATTAATAATAAAGTGCACCCCACTCCCCCTAGCAACACACAGCTGCAAAGCACATTAAATATGAATCATACACTTTTTCCACACACCTCCAAACATTAAACCATCTCATTATCCTTCAGATACAAAAAGGAGAAATGTATTCACTTAACCCTCCATGTTTAGCTGAGCTGGGTCTTATAAACAGTATTTAGGTAAAATGGCCCAATTTGTGCTTTTTTTCTGCTTTGTTGTTTTTTTTTTATTCCGTCGCCAAAACTGTCCCTTGAGAAACTCAGTGGTATCTTATAATGGTGGTGATGGTAAATGTACAAGTGAGTATAGGTGAATGGGTTTGCATTGTTAAGGCATCTAAACTGCTGGTACTGGTAAGAGTAAAAGGGAAAAAAAGAGAATATACAGATATACACACAGGCATAAATAAACCAACAATGGGAAAGCAGAGAGAAACATAAGGGGAAAAAAGAAGCACAAAAGAGAAAGAAAGTATTTTCATATTTCATCCAAAAAAGCCCTCCTCTAGTTTCAAACACACTCTCAAAAGAGAATAGCCCATGCATATTATTAGTTTAACGACATAATCAATTTTTGTAAGCCTCAAAGAGAAAAACAAAAAGATATAGATTTATATATTCATTATATATATATTTTTTTAAAAATCTACATAACTAAATGCTATCAGAATAAGATGCTACTTTTTTGCCATACATTAAAAATTCCAAAACGGAAAACAAATTATTTTTAACTTACAAATTATACAAAAATAGACAATGGCTTTTTTTATGAATGGAACTTAAAATGGAAGCATGGTGATACACACATGAAAAGTAAATACAATTCATAAAATACATTTTCTACAACAAAGACAATGGTGGATGATAAAATGGCACATAACCACATAGAAACCTCAACGATCAAATAAAATGAGGGGAGAAAAAAGCAATGTACAAACTCTAGAGATAAATACATTATGTATATGTATATTTTACAGAACCTATTCTTGTCCAGAATCCAAGTTGTTGCTTTTCTTTTGCTTGAGCTGGGGAGACTGATTATGCATTTTAGATCATTGGTGATACGAAACTAACAAGCTGCCTTAAGACATTTTGATATAAATATATTTAACAATTTTGGCAAAAAAAACAAAAACAAAATTGCATATGTACAAAATATATGACAACTAAAAAGGGACCAATCAAACTGCTGTTTGTTGGGTTGTTTGACACATTTCAAGAGCAGGCTATTACAGTGCTGGCGAAATATCAACATCCTCTGCTTATTCAAGTCATTTCCTTCATGGTCACTAAAAGAAAAACAAAAAGAAAAGCAAGAAAAGGAAGTTGTTCTAGCAGCTGGCACAGAGCATATATTCCTCTTCCATGTCCCTTCATTTGATCCTTTACTGGGAAACACAGAGAAACCCAGCACATGGAGTAAAAAACCTCCTCACAGTCTCATGTTTTTCCCCTTTTTAAATATATGAAAAAGCCAGTTTCTTATGACTCCATAATGCAGCCTCATGCAACCATCCTGCAGCACTTTTTTTTTGTTTGGGAAAGCTAAAATGGCATAGCAACAATGTACTTTGATTTGTTAAAATTTTTATTTACTGCATATTCTGGCACTGATGTACAAACGTAAATGTTGATTCATTTCTGTTGCACTCTACTGTCTTTCCTAGGGTCCGGGTGGTTCACAGTGGGCCAGGAGCCTAATTAAAATCAGAGTATTCCTATCTCTAAAGCTCAAAAAGCATGTACCTGACCAATCAAGATGGCAATAACATAAAAAAGTAAAAAACAGCACAATTTATGGCAAACTTTTGTTGGCTTGTGTACCAAAATTAGGAATCCATGTTTACACAGAAAATACCTGTTTACATAGTTGGCTGATGTAATTTTTTCAATGGGATGCATGATGTCTTCAACATCTTGAAATCCACGTTCTCCTGGATCGATGCTGACTTGGAGACCCGTTTACCTGCTTTGCTAAAGATTTATGCTATTTTCCTCACCACAACACAACATCCAGCTTTCAAGAACATTACAGTTACTTCTCGTGGTGTAATGTGTGTATGGTACAGTCTGTATAAAAGACATATGAAGTCCACTTTCTCAAAAAAGCCTGTGACCAGCATGAAGAGGGCTGTCACTCTCTCTGCATATGTAGTTCAATGGGATGCGTCCTTCAGCAGAGGAGTCTAAAAAGTATTTTAGAAAAATCAAACCACCATCACACATTCCTCCTTTTTTCCCCTTCATTTTTGTTGAAAAAGGCCTGAGTTTTCAAGGTCTGGGTATTACATCTTTTTTTCCACCCACAAGGCGACACCTTTGGACCAGACCATTGTGGATTTCAAGCATAAGCCGATATAAAATGTGTCTGTTCAGCAGCTCAGGAGCCACTACATGGGAGGAACGATCATGCCTGGTATTGCTGTTCATGAGAGAGAAAGAGAGACAGAGAAAGATTTGCATTATTTTACAAATTTATGATTAAAAACAGATTCTCTTTAAAATTTATAGTCATGCTTCACATTTTCTGAAACATCTAAAACATTTGAAAAAAAAACACAAAATACTATTGCTGGCCATTTATTATAAAATATTATATTATAATTATTTTAATATTGTTATATTATATATAAGGAAAGAAGCCAATATTACAATACAATGATAATTACATATCTGTGAGTGGATAAGCTATGTGAACCTTTAGGATTAACAGTTATTTTGAAGGTGAATTTAGAGTTAGGTTTTTGCAACAATAGGATGACAATCAGGTGTGAGCAGGTGCCCAATTTTATTTACAAGGACCATCGAGCTTGATGTTCACAACATTCTGTACCATGACCCAAACTGTGAAAGGTTACAGATCCATTGCTAATGACTTTGGACTCTACCGATCCACAGTCTGATAGATTGTGTACAAACAGAAAAAAATTAAGATCATTGTTACCCTGGACTGACTGACCAACTAACTGAAGTGAGCAGATGTGAGAAAACCCAACAACGTTCTAGAGTCAAAGCTGTTCTCTATGGAAAAATGTTGTTTAATTCCTCTAGAATGATGTATGGATTGATCAGTAGTAAACAGAACTTTTTTCTGCCCAAATTGGGTTACCCCACATCATCTGCTTCTTTCAGCTGCTCCCGTTTAGGGGTCACCACAGCAGTTCATTTGTTTCTATTTCTTCCTGTCTTCTGCATCTTCTTCCTTCAAACCTACCACCTGCATGTCCTCTCTCACCACCTCCTTAAACCTCCTCTTTGTTCTTCCTCTTTTCCTCTTCCCTGGCAGCTCCATCTTCAACATCCTCCTCCCAATATAATCCTCGTCTCTCCATGTCTAAACCAACACAACCTCGCTTCTCTGACTTTGTCCCCAAAACGTCTAACCTGAGCTGTCCCTCTAATATACTCATTTCTAATCTTGTCCGTCCTCTTCACACCCAACAAAAATCTCAGTATCTTTAATTCTGACACCTCTGCCTCCTGTCTTTTCAGTGCCAACCCATACAACATAGCTAGTCTCACTTCTGTCCTGTAAACCTTCCCGTTTACCCTCGCTGGTACCCGTCTGTCACAAATCACTCCAGTCGCTCTTCTCCACCCATTCCAACCTGCCTTCACTCTATTCTTCACCTCTCTTCCACGCTTGCCGTTACTCTGAACTGTTGATCCCAGGTATTTAAATTCCTCCACCTTTGTCACAAATCTCAATCTCTCCAGGTTCTGATCAAGCTGCTCCCTACTCTCACTACAGATCACAATAAAGTCTATGTAATTTTGGCTTTCAAAGATATGTCATTTTTCATAATCATCCTCAATAATTAAACATTGTACAATATAGCCTCACTTGTGTTACTGGGATTTCTTTATGTACTTTTACAGTTTGTGATGTTTTTACGTAATATTTTTTCAGAAATATGAAAATTCTAAAAGGTTTGCATATTTTCAAACACCAATGTAATTGCATATTTTGTCTCTGATTTTATCATTTTATCATATAATGGCTATACATATGTTCTCAGTTTTTATTTAATTAAAAAACCTTATCGCTTCTATCATGAAACTGAGATTATCCTATTACTTGTGTAATAAGTAGTGCCAGTCCTAATGTAAACTCCATATCTCTATATTATACAATCATTTTACACAAAAGTAGGAAAAAATGTGAAGAAACATTACAACAGTACAATGAAAGAAAATCAAATGGCATTCACATAGTGAAGATTGCATGCAAACTAAAAGGACAGAATTATCTCCAAGTAATGATGGAGACCTACAGTAACTAAATAAAGGAGCAGTAGCAAAATGTATAAACAGGATGTGTATGCAGAGAAGCTTCATATTCTAATCACTTTCCATCATGGGATACAGTGTTTTACAGTGTTTTATAGACAGCAGGAGATTCCCAAAGCAGAGGTAAAGACAATCTTTGTTCACTGCCATCCGCTTTGGTTTTGCACATCCTCTATGTTTAATTAGAGTCATTGTCAGGATAAATAGTGACTGGGTTTTATAGTTGTAAATCAGTCCTCCCCCACCCCCATCAGGGACCCATTATGTGAACAATTCATCCACCCAATTAGTGATAAGACTACAAGACAGCTTCCCTGCCTGTGCAGTGATTGAGAGAGGCTCAGGAATGCATTAACTAATGTCTGTCTTCCTGAGCCATGCCGGGGCTACGGGAGTCTAATAGTACATCCCTGTGGTCAAAGGACAGAGCCTTTGCTAAGTGTAAATGCAGAACACAGCTTGCATGAGCCTAAGGGACAAATTCGCTGGGGGCTGCTTTCAGAAATGCAGTTTTAATAGAAGTGAATGAGATGAATCTCTCTAAACTTCTCATTCTCCAAGGGACTGAATCACATTTGTTGGTCATTCATTCCTTTGTATGCCAAACGACAAACAAATGCGGGAAGCAATAAATAAATGAAGACCGAAATTTCAAATTCTGACCCTTGTTAACTGCACTGCACAGTCTGAGAACAGACAAATGCTTCGTGCTTCTCAGTGTATGGAAGGCTCATAAAATCACAGAATCAACAGCAGAGAATGAGAGAGAGAGAGAGAGCTGAGACAGGCTGAGAGACATAGAAAAAGACTCCCATTCAACAGCTTCTCTTTCCTCACCCCGTCTTGCTTCTATAGCTCTCAACACCACTGGAGATTTTTTCATACACCATGTTGGGTCTTTATTGATTGGCTCTCCATATGCCGCTCTAATTCCCAGGCTATTTCCTGAGTGTCTCTGGCTCATTTAGAGGGAGGAGGCAAAAAAAGAGCTGTTGGCTCATTGGGTAAGAGTCACTGGCTGCATATCAACACAGTCAGAGGAAGCACTGACTGCACCCTGATAAAAGCAGCTCAACTAATACACTCAATTACTTTTACATCAGCCTCTCAACACAGGCCGAACTACTGAACTGTGTGGAAGATTAAGTCTAAAGAAAGAGGCCTGATTCTAAAAGCCAGAAAGATGTTAATGCTGGAAGGCTTAATATTTCCTGTCAGACAGAGGAATAAAGAACTTTCCAAGCTGGTTGGTTTAACCTGGAGAGGTTCGGAATATAATTTCTGCATCTACTGCGATGAACTGTACTACTAATAAGTACCTAATATCAAATGAATTACTAATAATTGTACAATTACTGTAATGATCACAGATCGTCCATACTGAAACGTTATAGCTTGAATTCACCTGTCAATGTTATGTGGCAAGCACTTGATAAAAAAACAGCATGACAAAGGGCTGTGTCTATGTTAGGTTTTAGTATCACATCATAGTAATGTATGTTTTGGTTCAGGAAACACAGATTGTCATGAGTTACGGAGTTACTATATATCAGTATTGTAAAAAATACAGACATTACAGATTCATACCAGTTTCATGACCAAGGTCATGGATCTGTTTTGATAATCACTAACTATCCAGCAAAAAGCAATCCAGCTTGAACTGTCCTGATTTGTACATCTTGCGCATACCTTTGGTATGATCAAGTTGTCCATTTACTTAGAGCAAGATGTTACATAAGGTTGCTGTATGCTGCGTTCATGAAAGTACGTGGTGTGTGGGTAACTTGCAATGACATGACCATTTAGGAGAAAAGCATATACAGGAAACAGGAAGTCAGGCAGGAAATGAAACACATATGGCATGCTACTGGTGATGGACGGCAGGCCCTTAGTCAGGGAGAGTGGCGCGTAGAGTACTGAGTATGCAATGAGGGTCAAAATGATGGGCAGGTTAATTGAGAGAGAGAGAGAGAGAGAGAGAGAGAGAGAGAGAGAGAGAGAGAGAGAGAGAGAGAGAGAGAGAGAGAGAGAGAGAGAGAGAGAGAGAGAGAGAGAGAGAGATATTGGGGGGAGGGTCACATACTTCAGGAGAAGGCCAGTCCCTGCAGGGAGCTGGCAGTGGAATACTTGCTAGAGTCCACAAAAGACTGATCTACTGGAGGCATGGAGAGAGAACCGGGTCATGAGGGATGAAGGGGAGAAAAAGAGAAAGAAGAACAGTTTTATTTCTGGTGAGAGGAAGAGAAGAGGGGTTAATGACATTGAAGAGTCAGATTAGTACTTGGAAGGATTAATAAGTATTAGAAAAATACACAGTAAGCTATACAGTGGAGAAAGTAATAGAAATGGTGTTGCTAGATTAATTGCTTACTTTTTATTGCAAACTGGTTGACTATGTAATGTCTGCTATAGTGAAATATACAGGATATATACAAGCTCAATTTTAATTGGCACTTGCAGTAGGGAAATAAAAATATATTTTTTAAATACACTTTTTGAATGTTAGGTTTGAGTATGACTGATCATGATATTCAGTTTAAGCAAAATTAATTTCTTTGCAATGAAACAAAACTCTAAAAATGCTTTTTTCACTATGGTGAAATATTAAAATCATTCGCCCCAGTCACACTTGTATCATGTAAGAATTTCTGTAAACTGCAAATTAAAATGTAAAGCTCTAGAAGAAACTGTCCCTAGTCAGAAATGTATGGCCCTAGCTTGTAACAGTAGCTTTACCTTGGAGGCCGTTGCCATTGGCGCTGGTGCAGGTGGGAGGTGGCGAGGCCTGGGGCCGGACCACAGGAGCAAAGGCGCTCTTCTGTTTGACGGCTGACACCATGTTGGCCGGAGAGAAGGAGAAGATGCCCGAAGAGCTGCTGCAGTTAGAGGGCAGGCTGGTGGAGGAGGCCATGGTGGGACTGGATGGGACGACTGAGGGTACAGGGTAGGGGAGGGAGTGGGGTAGGAAAAAGGGAGGGAGAAAGGGAGACAGGTGAGGAGAGAGTGGATGGGTGAGAACATGCCTCCATAGTCCTACAGCATACAGAAAACACAGGAGAACGGGACATGGAGACTGGAGTCACTGTGCATGCCCAACAGAATAAGTGTATAGGGATAACATACCATTTTATGCATCTGGTGTTAACTCACAAACATTTATTTTAAAGATTAGTTTCTAGCAGTATAAAATGTCACATTTTATATAATTTGTAAAAATCTGCAAAATTTTTGGATTTTAGAATTTAGAATAAAAATTCAGAATAATGTACATAATGTATATTATTAAGATTGGGAATCAATTGGAAGAATATAATAATATAAAGAATATAAGTATATAATATATAATTATTATTATATAAACATTGTATATAATATATATGTAATATATAAATTATAAAACATTTAAAAATATGTCTTTTTATTTGAGAGATTATAAAATCTCTAATATTTTAGTACTACATTATATTGCTTATAATATTACTTATATCATTGGGAAAAAATAATTAAATGTTTTACGTATTTTTAAGTGTGGTATCATTTTACTTTACAAAAAACTTGTAAATAAAACATACATGTTTACACCTTAAGATTTTTACTGTAGTTATGATAGAGCTGAATAAAATAATAATAATCATAAAATTACTTAAAATAAATAACTATTAAATAAATAATACTAATAAATAACTAGTACTATGATAAACATAACAAGCGAATGCAATCCTCTGATGGTCAAATTTAATTCTAAGCCTTCAAGGCACGTAGTGACAAAAAATAAGAACAGAGAAATCTGCACCCCTCCCTTGGTTGGTCCCTATTGGCTCCCCCCTTTGTCTAGTAATAGACTGAGAGCATTTTCTCCTTCAGTGATTTTACAATCCCTGCCATCGTATTTCAGTCTTCCTCGGATATCATGTTCTATCTTTATTGTTGTTATTATCTTGTGCTTAAATTTTATGGTTCTTTCCCAAGAAAATTCTCTTTATAATGTCATAATCCATTTATGAAGGCCTAACTAATCAATTAATGAAAATTGGAGCCTACAAAGCCTGCCCTCTCGCATTGATTGAAAGTGTCTGTGCGGAGTCACCCAGCCTGTTAAAATACTTGTTAACATCTCTGAATCAAAGTACCGAAATTGAATTGCTTCTCCTGCAATTAGTTTATTGATTTAATTAAGACTCTTTAATTTAGAAGTCGTGCTAGAAGATTGGTGTTACATGAATGGCTAGGCATTATGTTCAGGGCATCTTACTGACACCAGAAGAGAAAAGGTGCACATTTATCTCTGTTCTTAAAGACACAGAGACAGAGTAATGGATGTGTCCATTGTTTTATCACAGCTGTCTTTAACACTCCTAAGTATTTTACCCTTATAGCAATATCCGTCTTTCCTATATTAGATGAGAATGGCTTTCCTGACAGCATTGAATCTCTATGCTGGTTAAACTGCAACAGCATGATACTAAAGAAGCCCTCCTTATTGCACAATAGCAGTCTCATTCTTTACAAGCTACTGACACGATGATGACACGCTGATCAATTCATTTGCTTGAAGGCTCAGTGATGACAGTAATTCTGACAGTATGTGTAAATAGGCCTTGCAAAACAAGATTAGGAAGAGGGTTTGAGTGAATGATATTCTGTACTCACTGGCGTAGGGGGAGTTGGCGGCTGAACCATTGAGGAAATTGGGTGACCCTCCCAGCGTGGTCATACCACTGTTGCCATACCCATTCATAGTCGTGCTGACTGTGCTGTAGCTACTCTGCTGAGGCGTAGAGCTGGGTACATAACCATGAGGAGACACACTGCTCGTGTTCCGACTGAAACCTGACACACACACATGCACACAGACACACACCATGCCATAGTTAAATAATGGGGGATGACCATCAGCAGTTTGGACAGAGAAGGAGTAGAGAGAAGGAAAATGAAAGAGCAGTGGGTATTGATACATATTAGCACAAATTCTTATTAGTTAATAGCAATTATCGACTGATGCACACTGAACAAATCTTCTTGCTATACAGTGCATTGTTGAGGCAAAGAGGCCCTTTTTGGAGTGGCAAACAAACTCAACTATCAGTACAAGGCAGCAGTGATACAAGATGATTTTCCCTGCAGATGATGAGAGTGGTGACAATGGTAAATAAATCAATTCAACTGTGCTGAGAAAAGCTTGTGCTTTTTAACCAAAATAAATAACAATATTTACAGGTCATATATTAATATGTAACAGGTCAAACTGGCTTTGTAGATAAAAAAAAATAGCTTCTTTTTAAATAACATGAATTAGCTGGCAATTTAGTGCATAGGGTCAAGGGACGAGGCATAAATTTAGCAGCACTGAGTGAACTGCTAATATGAGTTAACTTGACTAAATTAAAACACAGCTTGTTGAAAATCATAAGCCAAAATTGTACAATTTCAAATTATGACAGATTCTGAATGTGCACCCCTTACATTAAAACAAAAGACTTGAGAATTTTTCAAATGTTGAAGACATAAGTGTGTAACATAAGGAAAATCTCGCAATAAATACAAAAAAGGCTTTTGGTCCTTTTCTGCTATAGTTCACTGTAACCTCGCAGCTAATATTCATGCAGATAAAACAAAAATTTTCTAATTTCAGCCCAAAGCTTCTGTCAAATTCCTTCTGTCCCCAGGTCTGTGTTAGCAGGCAGCTCCTCTATGTTTCTTCTAGGTCTGTATTTTTCATGATTCTGTCAATAAAAATTGTGAGACTGCAGAAAAAATCAAAGGCTGTCTATTTGTAGCATATGGAGTGTGTGAAGTGTTGGGACAGAAAGGTGGGGGGGGTATGGACTATAAATATACATCAGTGCATTAAACGCTGACATGGGTGAAAGCAGCAGGAAGTTTTCACTCCAGGAGTACCCGCTGCCTGCTACAAAGGCAGTGCTCATCGTGCCTCCGCTTAGTGTTCACCCTCCCTGCTTTCATGTGACGCCTGATAGATTATCGCTGACTTAACACAAATCACTCACTGTCATGGCGGCCAGGGAGCGCTGGAGCAAAGGAGCTGGCGGCTTTGGAAAGCACTGGAAAGGAATCATGTTGGTCTCTGCTGTCGGCCTCTGAGTGCTGTCTCTTTCCTTTGGTTAAAACTCCTTCGCTCTATCTCATTGACCCTCTCTGAACCCATCCCACCCTGACAGGCTATATCTGAGATTACCCTTTATTTAGTTCTTAACAGTGAAAAATCTGATAAACCTAGACAGATAATCTCGTACTCTAATAATCCACTGGTTTGCTTATAAGTCACAGTCACTATCCTCCTTAGAGAAACAACACAATCCAGATGACACATTATGTGTATTCCATATGTGCTATACTTTATATAGAACTTAATACTGTATTCTGTGCATGTCCACTATATATTCTCCACTCCAAGGTTTTAAATACTTGTACACAAACTATAAACTTTTAAAGTAGTGCACACTTTTCATTAAATAGGGAGACCATCACTCTTACAATGCTACTATTTTTAAGGACAATTAAGAGGAACACAGCATCTATTTCAGTTTCTAGGGTTAGTAAACACATAGGAACCTGTAGCTGGTCTTTCATTGCTCACCCTGATTGGCTGCCTGTGTGGATTCGGAGACGTTGACAGCAAGCTGACCATGGAAGGAGTTGACGCCCATCATGCCTGCATGAACAGAGCTGTTGGCAAGGCCTGGCAGCTGGTTGTGTGTGCGTGGAACATTGTAAAGCGCCTCAGCAATGTCTGCCGCCCTCTTCAAAATGATCTCCTGTAAAAGTAGCAAAACATTAAGTCAGGTACTGACAAGATGACATCATTGTCAACGACTTCAACTCTATGGACCTTTGTTGTTACTTATCAAAACTACAAACATTACACCTTACTTTCATAGTAGATACTAACTCTTAGTGGATACAATTAATTTTTTAAGAATTATAACTGAATGATGATGGGTTAAATAAAAGGGAGCAGGGTGAGCATGTTAAACCATACAGTGTCATAATGAAGGTAAATCAAATGGAAAGAACTATTAAAAAGGCATTTTAAAAACAAAGTAACTGGAAATGGCTTTTCAAAAACAATTTTTTACAATTTTGACCCTTCAAACCATACATGATAGGTAACAACAAGTAACAACAAAACCATTATCATATAAGAAAGCTACAGCCTCCCCTTAAGAGTCTCTAAGTTACAAGAATGCATTGCATGAATGAAATAAGAATGAGAAGCTACAGTCATGAAAGAGGAGGAATCGCTGACTGTGGTACCTGAAAGTTTGTGAACTTTATTATTGTGATCTTTATTTTTGCATAAGCAAATAATATAATTTTCTTTCAAATTCTAAAAGTAGAAAAAGAGGCATTTTTTCACCGGAAATAATACATTTTTACATTATTCTGCTATGAGTGAAAAAGTATGTGAACCATTGCATTCAGTATCTGCTGTAAACTTCTTGTACTGCAATAACACCAACTAGTCTTTTGTGTAGCACCATGATCCTGGAAAAATATTGTTTCAATGTGTAATGTGTATATTGCTGAAGTTGTAATAAAACCTACTTGACTTGACTTGACTTATCTTGATGCTTTCTGTTGACAAGTCCTGTACAAAGAACTGAACCTATACCTTGAAGCAACTGGACCTATAGCTTATAACAGATTGGTTTTATATCTGGGATATGCTTGCTTCAATTCCATACACAAAGCTTCCATTTGTTTAAGGTCAGGACTTTGACTTTGCCATTCCAAGTGATCACAAATTGATCACTAGAACAGATTTCATATAGAATAGAACAGATTTCATAATTTCCCTTTAGAATTTTTCATTTATTCTGATTACTCAAAATTCTACTGCCACCTTGTTTCACAGATGGGAAAATTTTCTCATGTTGGAATTTACTTTTTCAAAAGTAGCATTTCTGACTTAAACCAAAACGTCCTCTTTTGGTCACAACTGTAGACAAGCTGCAATTTTTTTTTTCTTTTTCACCTTTAAATGAACTGCTTATCCAAGTGGGTAATACTTTCACGACTTACAGAAATTTGATAATTTCCCTCAATAATAAAAGGAGGCTTCATATCAAAGTATTTTTTTTTATCTTAAAGGTTTAATTGGGGTTTCTTTATCTATTTTAGAACTGAAAATCACATGATGTTCTGGGTTATAAGTGTAGAAAAAAAATCTAAAAGGTTCACAAACTTTCAAGCAGTATATATCACTAGATCTCACTAGACAATGTTGAATGAAAACTGAAAACTTTAGGGTGCTTCATGTTCAGTCTATGTGAACTCAATTACCTTCTGATGAAGCTTTGAAATGTATGTGACATGTATTTTGTTTTTAGATATTTACACTGTTAAATACAAATGAAAATGTAATTTTCGCACAAATGTATTTTGTGTTATGCATAAGTGCAAAATCACCAATAACCAATAACCATAGGTATGCAGGTAGTTCGCTAGGAAGGGTTGATTAAACATCAAACAAAACAAGCTTTATTGTGACATTTGCACTGTGTTCCATGTGATGTACACTGACAGAATGAACATGATCTATGAGAAGTAGATTCACAAGAGACCTTCCACACATACTGAAAAGCTGTGTCTATGTCAGACGATTACCAAAAAGTTTTGCAAATGCAAAGCTGGAGACCTGTACATCTCTCATTATTTACTCTTATGGGCAAGGATGGTGAGGATTTGTTGGAAGAGCATTGCAAGTAGAAAAGAGGTTTCTGGGAGACAGAGATCACCAGAGGCAGACCCCCATTCACTGCCTGCCTAAATAATTCAACATCCTTGCACTCCCACTCAGCCCCACAATCAATGACCTCACTTACAGGAGCGGTCCACCGGTACTCTGCAGGGAGGATGTCCCTCTAGCCATTTCAAACATTGATAGAGAACTTTCAAAGACTGAGGTCAATGTTTGTGTAAAATCTGCTTGCTTTTTCCTAGCAAAAATGTTAGGGTGACTATTATCTTCTGACTAAAAAGGGGATGCTACACAAGAACACAATTTCTTGTTCACTTTCATCCTTCATCCAAAGATGAGAGGTGGTTACATGTTCAGTGTCTAACAGGTGGATTTTATTTGATCTCTTTTTTTGCTGATTATGCTGAGGAGTTTGCGGTCTTTAGAAGGACACTTGTGTTTTTGAATCTGACCTGATTATTGTGTGGCATCCCATACAGGGCTTCTACCAGATCTGCTGCTCTCTTCAGAATCACTTCCTATTAATAAGAAAGAAAAAACGGCAAATGTTATTCTGACATATAAGGTTTCTCATGGGTTTTTACACATTGAGAAAATTATACATTAGATAAATTAATGTTTTCACTTGAACGATGTATTATATTAACACTTTTCTCTTTTCTTTACCTATTTCTGGCAGTAATAATTTTGTTGATGTAACTCATCAGGGAAATGATAATTCATTTTCAGATGAATTCAATTCATCTATTTTCTGTGTACCCTAAGGTTTTATCCTGAGGCAAAGAAAGCAAAACCTAAAGCAAGGATTGTCAATCCAGCAGTTAGTGAAAGTCAATGAGACAAGAATGAGATGGAAAAATCACTGTATTTAAAGGGTAATTTCATCAGTTTTCAAAACTGCAAAATAATTAAACAAATAATTCAGATTGATATGATATGAATGGAATAGTGAAAAAAAAAAAACGTGTAGTTGTGTTTTCAACATAAATTTAGTCAATTAATGTGCTAAGCAAAATAACCAGTGAACCTATGCATCGTTTATATTTTCTATATCATGCTGTACCTCTCCACCCATGAGTGAATTTAACAATACAGTTTAGGTCATACCCTTATCTCAGAATTATCGTAAAACAATATCATAGTTTTCAGGCAGTGTATTGATAACCATCTACTGCAAAATCTTTCAGTGAGGCCACTTTTAGAGGCAAACATTTTTTCAGATGTCCAGTTCCAATCACAAATATTCTGACCAAAAAACTTCTATTCACTGACCCATTTTATATCAAACAACTCTGAACCATTTTTTTTTCCTTAATTTAGTTTAACTTAGTTTTCTTATGCAAAATTTTGAAAAACTCCTTTCAAGTGCATATGATGGAAGTCCAGGAAGACAAGGTATGTGTACAAGGGGAGCATAAAGGTCTATGTTTGAATACCATTCCTACCTCTGTGTGCTAGAGTTCAAGTGATATGTGTTTCATCAGCATAAGCCATGCATTCAGCTAACAGTCACATACCTCATAACACACTTCTGCAGCCCACACTATACAGCAGCAGCCATTCTTTATCCAATACTAATAGAAGCCATTACATGTATAATACATGTAAACAAACATACAGTAAAACAGATGAAGCTGCCTTGTACAGTTAAATTAATGTTCTATTGGCAAGGAGGGGATGGATGTGTGTATATAACACCCTTCCCTTTGCAGGTAATCGACTCTCACTTCCCCAACCAGAAACCTATTTATTACCATACCTTCCCACACATTAAACATTTATTTACTGTGTTCTTTACTCTCTGTATTCATTTCCTCTCTCCCCCAACCTTTCTCACTCCTTTCCATCTCTCTCCTCTTCTATTCTTTCTAGCCCCCCCCCCCCCCCCCCCCCCCCCCATAGGCGAAGTAGACGCCTGGAGCTCCCGAGGAACCCTTTTTAAAAGTTAATGTGCCGGGGCCGAGGAAATGTGCTTGCGGCGCGACAACCAGAAAATTGCTCTCACCCTCTGTGTGTAACCCTCGCTGTGAACAAGCCCCCGAGCATGTGTGCCCGCCCGCCAGCCGACATATTGCCTTTCAATCAGAGCCTCTCCACACCGCCACCGTACACCTCCCACAACCCCCCTAGCCCGACGCAACACACAGGCACGATCATGACGAGGGGGTCAGTGAAGCAATAAAGATTTTTAGTGCGCTGTCCAAGGTGCTAAATTCACTCAATAATGGGAGCGCTGCCACTGCGTTAACCCCTCGTTAGGGGCGCTTTGCAGGGGGAGGCGTCCACCTAGCTGGGCCTGGGTGATTGAGGGAGGCGTGGGGGGCCTGAGAAGGCCTAAAGTGCTGTTTTAGTATGGATGTGCACCTCCCTCTCTCGTTTCTCTCTGTTTTTTCAGCACACTCTGTTTCAGTGCTACCCAAGAAGAGAAGAACATAAGGGATGGGAGGCATTAGCCCATGGCTGGATCCCCTGCTGTACCAGCACTGTGATTTATCCATTCTTGCAGGGCCATCTTATTCACACCTACAGTCCTTAAAATAAAGGCACCAGAAAGAGTTTTTTGGAGAGATGCCACAGAAGGACCAGTTCTGATTTTCTAAAGAACCATTCAGTGTAGGGTTCCTTAAAAGATTTAGAATCTATAGGTTCTAAAAGTTACTCAACTGAAAAAAACTTTATGGCCACATTCATTGTCTATGCATTTCTCCTACCCTCTTGCTCATTTTATTGCTCACTTTCATTCACTACAAGGTTGCATCGCTCCGTCTATTTGTCTTCAGTTATTATGGGGGTTGGGGGGTGTCTGTTGAGAGGACAAATCCAATAAGGAAGAGGCCAAAAGTTTGTCCAGATAAACAAATAAATGCTATTAGCACTGGGGCGTGCATGGTGGCCTTGTGTCTGGATTCAAAGCCCATTTCCTGGGTGAACAGAAGGGCTTCCAGTAAGGGCTGAGCAGGGACCCAGGAGCGGTAAACAGGAAAGAAACCTGATCCTAGATCTGCGTGTCTGCGCCGCTGTCTATCAGTCAGAGCCATCATTAGCCTGGCTCTGCCCTCCTTCCTGCTCTGCACCTGATTCTGCAGCCAAGCTTGAGTATAGTAGAGCATAGCAGAGGAAGGTTATAGGCAAAAAATATTTTTTTCAGCTTTAATTTACATTTTTACAGAAAGCCAACAGACTAATTCATATAAACCGGTGTATTACACACACACATTTAAATGTGAATAACTGAGGATGGAAAAGACCCCCAGACCACAGCATCTGAGTGATACATAACATCAGATGGCCCCATCACAGGCCCAGCACTGTGAGGCCAACTTATGCATTAATGCGCTCTGGACA
This sequence comes from Hepsetus odoe, assembly GCA_017165825.1. NCBI lineage: Eukaryota > Metazoa > Chordata > Actinopteri > Characiformes > Hepsetidae > Hepsetus > Hepsetus odoe. Next base: position 13,505,474 of record CM029376.1, read on the forward strand.
TTGAATCTGTTCCTGTACATAGATTGTAATGGCTGGTAATGTGATATATGTTCATTAGGGAAGAGACTGCTGAAAAAATGAAATAATGCCCAGGTCACATCTGGAATGTTAAGGCAACAGTGCCTGCACATTTACAAGGAGTCCAGGCTTGTAAAAACATGACAAATTTATTCCAGTGCTTGTTAATTTGCAATTTTATCATCTCCTAATGTTCTATTAGAGCCATAACACCAGTGGGGTCAAAAAACGCAAAGTGATGATGTCATACTTCCTCCTCCTCTGACCTGCTGGACTATGAGTGTAGCAGCAGCTCTGATTTCATTAGCCCAGTGTTTCTGATACGCATACACACGAGTCCACAAAGGCCTATCCATTCAATACACAAGGCACGGATGAAAAATATCAAGTCGCATCTACATTGGATTAATGCCTTCTAGTAGAACAAGATTGCAACCAGTGCAGCAAAATATGAAGTTCAGAAAAGTGCTTACATGAAAATGACTGTAACTGAAAATGACACTTGCTGCTTGTCCTTTCATCTCTGCCCATTCAGAAACATAATATGCAAGATGATACAGATACAGAGATTAAAATGTCCATCTGTTTGGAGTGTACATAGATGCTGGCATCAACCAGTGACCACACTGGTGTGTAATATCAGCCTGTTTACACGCTAGCATTTTGATGAATGCAACTTCTTATACAGTAAGCTATACCTTCTAGTGACAATGAAATGATCAAGGCCTAACTCTAGTTTCAAAAAGCCTGTGTGTCACTGCTGCAAGGTGATAATACACAGCAGCAGCCAGTCGATAATAAACTACTATTCCAACAACCCTACAATGAGTTTTATATGGGAAAAAAAGGGATTTAATACCATGGTCAAAGCAGGACATCTGTAATAATGCAGTCCCCCTTTTGACCATCCAGTGCCAGACTAAAAACTGACTTGATAATTTGTTTTTATAACTTTTATAACTGTTACACATTTCCATGATACAAGTATATTTCACCTGCAAACAGCTAACAGAACAGACAAGGAAGACATTGCACTTTATGTCTTGTGTAGAAAAGGGGTTGAATTAATTTTTTCCTGACAGCAAATTCAAGGTTTTAGTCATCATAGCCAGGAAGAATATAAAGTATTCGGAGTAAAAAAAGACATATACTTGATCACTTGTTGGCTTATATCTAGGTTACATTAAGACAGAATAGATTAGAATTACAAAGCACTGAAGTACGCTGCTCTGGATGAGAGTGTCTGCTAAATGTAATAAATGTAATTGTCTTAAATATAATGTATATCTTAAATGTAATTTTTTATCCGGTAGATTTAATTTCAAATTTATTAATTGCCAACTTATAAACTTGCTTATTTTGGAGAAACTATTTATTTAAAGTAACTAATATTAAAGGTACTTAACTTGTTACAACAGAATGCCATTTTCTAACTATTTTAGAATTGGGTTGTGGAATTCAAATTACAGTTTCATGCAAAAAACTCCATGTCCCTGAAAGGTACAATGGGTTATTCATGGAAACTGACCACCATGTTGGAAAGGCCTAGAGAATCCCATGTGAAGTAGAGCGGAATGTCCTCTCCCTGGTGATGCTGAAGGATTTGACTTTTATAGAGTTGAGTCTGTTCATTCTATTGAATGTATAACTCAATGTGGAGATACCATGTTTATCTAAACAACAATCAAATATCCTTGAATCCCCCTTCTTCTTCTCAGCCTCTCCTACTCCCCCACCTCTACCATCCATCAATATCTGTCCATCATAAATATCAGCCCCCCTGCTCTTTAACTAATGTAGCTCTCTTGCATAATTCATATTCAGTCTCTACAGGCCTCAAAGGTTACTTTCTGAAAGTCAATAACAACCTGTCTGTCTGCATCTTTGTAGCTAGTCAGCTGGGAACATACACACAACAACATGTAGGGATTTTGGAACTATATTCATTATAATTTACTGTGACCTAATTGTACTTTTCTGATCAACCTGAAGATATCTGTATAGGTTTAACAATCAGTTGGGTTGGGAGTAATTCATAGATGCATATTCAGAATGCAGTGTTTGTCTTAGCTCACCAGTGGAGCATGAAGAGTGAGCACAGAGGGTATGCTGCTCCCCAGTGACCAGGGCTGTTTCCTGGGAGCACAGATTGAATCCTGGGCCCTGTGGAGGTGGCCAAGAGGGGATCAGGTGGATGTGAAGTGACAGGGAAAATGTGGAGAACAAACACTGACTGAAGAGAGGTAGAGGGAACAAACAAGGCCATAGACTGGGCATGTTGAACCCAAGCCAGACTTATCAAGTCGAGCTTCTGCTCTTGATATTTATGTGAAAGCTCATTGGACAGTCAGAGGCTTTTATTTCAAATACCTATCTCTGTTTCCCTCTAACCCACGAAGATTTTTTTTTTTATGATTACAGGCCACACTTCATACTGGCATTGCCAATGGATACTATATTGCTTTAGTATAATTATCACATCAACACTTAGTAAACTTAGTAAAACACTACTTAGTAAAACTTCTTACAGGACACACAACACAACATACAATGAACAACTCTGTTGATTTAACATTTACAAGGGTGGTTTATTTAGGCATAAAATTTAAACTCTACCCTGACCTTTAGCAATGGGTTTGAGAACAAGCTCAACCAGGCCTGAAACACAAGCATGTCCTGTGCCCAACTCAGTTCCACCAGAATTGCCAGAAATGCACAAAAAAGATGCTGAGGAACTGCTGCATCCATTCTTTCTTAGCTCAACACTTTCACAAGTTCTATGCTGTACATGATACTCTGTGCACAAGAATAATCCACAAACTCTTCCAAAACTTCTATGTTACAGTCAGAACTGATTCCACTGAAGACTTCCTTGGCTCATCTGTAGATGGTTCCCTGTTAGCAGTTTTTTCTTTCTTTTTTTCATGCATGGAAAACATTGAACCATGTTTGCTGTTCACATACTAGGTCAGAGAGACAGAGAAAAAAAAAATAAGAGAAAAAGAACAAGAAAGAACAAAAATGCATGAAAGTATACAGAAATCAAACCAACAAACAAACGAAAAAAAAAACAAAACGCATCACCCAATCTCAAATTTCAATGTGAAAAATATTACAGAAACTCAATTTGGGAGGCTCAGCTCATGCGGCAATACTTTCAGTTATCTATGAAAATGCTTGTTAAATGTCATTATTGCCACAGCAACAAATGATGTAAAAAACAAACAAATATATAAAAACACAAAAAAGTTAAAATTCTATAAGGAAAAAAACTGTAGAAAAAAGTGTTAATAAAAATGATTCTGATGATGTGGCTTTCATTGCAGCATATAAGATAAGTCAACACTTAAGCTGTTTTACTGTTGTTTCTAGTGGCTTGGCTAACATGCCAGCCGGTTTGCCCAATGATTGAGGGAGACAAGTTAGCCTGCCTTGTTCCCCGCTTGCCCCTCACCTGTGATTGAGTCCAGCAGTTGAGAGAAGTGCCGTCAACAAACTGTTATTACCTCAATAAAGGGGAAAATCGATACTGCAGAAATGAGCAGCCGGGCCCAGCGGCCCGACACTGTTAATATCTGGCTGTGAGTGTTAAGGGGTGCAGAGGACAAACTGAGAGAGAGAGAGAGAGAGAGAGAGAGAGAGAGAGAGAGAGAGAAAACCCAAACTCCTAACAGAAAACGAGGGTAAAATCTATCTGCACACATCAACCCTGTTGCCACAATCTACTGGACATGCAGAACCATGCAGAGAAATGATTTCTCTTTACCTTCCTCCTGCATGCTACCTATTCTTTCTTTTACTTCTGCTCTCTCTCTCTCTCTCTCTCTCTCTCTCTCTCTCTCTCTCTTTCTCTCTCTCTCTCTCTCTCTCTCTCTCTCTTTCTCTCTCTCTCGCTCTCTTTCTCTCTCTCTTCTTTCCCTCTCTATTCCTGCTTCTTCCCCCTTGTGGTGACTCAATTACTGTTGGCCGAGCAATAATAAAGTGCGGGTGGTGGTGGCTTCGATCGCCTGACCCAGGAGAAGGCAGCCCCGGACAGCTGACTTCCCCATGATGGATCACCTAGATCCCTCTCTTTCACTCCCACCTCACTCTCTTTATCTTTATGCTCTCTCTCTCTCTCCATTTCTCTCTCTCACAAACACCCAAACAAACACACCACACACACACCACTACTCGGGCAGCCTGTTAAGGGCCAGGACCATAGCCCTTACCAAGCTAGGCTGTCAGGGAGAATTGCTACATGTTTATTTCATTGTAATGTGCATTCCTTTCAGTGCATCATGCCAGTCACCCTGCAACTGAACCAGTCAACAAGAACATCTCTTCTCCTCTACACTAAAAGGGATGCCCAAGCATTATGCTTTCTAATCTCTGTCTATCTCTATATTATACAATGTGTTTCCCTGTACCTGAAAATCCTGTGAATTGAAACCTTTTAATATAGACCTACAAATCACATAGCAGTTGTTGAACCCTGTTAGTAATTATCTGTGAATAATTTTTGTTTAGTGTACTGTCGAGGATAACAGTTATTGTAGAGAATGTGCATTATGCATTCACATGCTACTGGCTGACTTTTAAACCTGCACATATTTCTGACTATATAGTTAACCAAAGGAACACATAACCACATCCTCGGGAGTTCCCTTACACCTGACTTTACAGCGGCCTTAAAGTAAAAGCATTTGGGTGTTTTTTTCCTTCTTGTATTATTACCATGTCCATGTTGTACACACAAGGCCACTTGCACTTGGTGGCCGTCCAACCCTAGTCATTATAACTGTGAGTAAGGGAATCCATTAAAATATACCATGATGTTAGGAATGTTCTCCAGGGAGAAGTCTTCTTGCGATTTCTGATTGGCATCCATAGTGTTGAAAACACATGGGAAAGATGCGATGGCTGATCCCAGTCATGACCTGCCTAATGCATTAAAATTCATCACTGGCATAGTGAAATGAGCCCAGCCCAAGCTGAGGTTAAAACCACACCAATTATGTGTGAAAAACACAGGATGCCAGCATGAACAAAATTTAATAGGCTACCATTAACTTGAAAGAGTCCTTAAAAGAATTAGAGAGCAAAGCAAAGAATTTGTTTTCTATGTTATTAGCCTCTTTAAACACATAAACGATGAGTCTTTGACACTTCTGATCAAAAATATCTAAGACTTTTGATTTTTGGTTTAAAGCGGATATGAATGAAATGTATTGTGAGATGTAAGAAAATGATATGGATGTTTACGGAGGCCGTTGGTAAGTGGGTCAGGACAGCACAGTGTTCCAGGGTAGAGAGTTCCTATGTGTGAGTGTGAGAGCAGATCCAAGCTGCAGTGGAAGGCATGCAGACAATGTCCATGTGGTGAATTAGGGATAGAGATCAAACACCAAGGCCCTATTTAGCCACACTGACAGAGGCCTGTAGATCTGTCCTCTCCACGCCAGCTGGGGAATGGCAAAAGAGATAGGGTGTGAGAGAGAGAGAGAGAGAGAGAGAGAGAGAGAGAGAGAGAGAGAGAGAGAGAGAAGCAGTGGTGGTGCGGAGTGGCTTTAGTTTGCTTTTTGTTGTTCGCAAACATTCCAAACTGACATCACCATGTAATGAGACAACAAGAGTGAACTAATTCTTGTTGAACTAATTCTTTCTACAACCCCTCGAGGTAAACACTGAAGTGAAGTGAAAGTGACTATTTGTCTTTGAGAGACACAGCACAGCACTCAGTAAACCACAACGAAATGCATCCTCCACAATTAACCTATACACTCCTTGCAGTAGTGGGCAGCCATATCCAGCACCAGTGGCTCAGTGATGGGGATGGTACCATGAAATAGAAATTCTACACTGTCCTACACATTTGTCTCTTGAGGTGTAAGCCTCAAACATTAAAGAGGTTCTGTCCAAAACCGTTTTTATTGTTAATGTTGTATACGGGCTTTGGCTTGATGTACTATGTACTGACCTCTCCATCTACTTCATTTGTGTTACAGGTGAAAATAGATGCAGTGCCTCATGGACAATGAATACCAATAGCCCAACTCTACTAATATGGAAAGGGCTTCTAACAGCACAAGGTCAGACCTGGGTTGACTATGAACAAGCATGGCCAGCCAGCCATAATTACTCTTTTTTAGTCTATTAAGTGCTGCAGCTTGCGTGGGGCTCAGGGGTATAGGACACGCACAACAAGATAAAGTAATGTTTATTTATCGCTCCCAAAGGATTCATTTACACAGGCTGCTCCTCCTGAAGCAGTGCAGGCTTGGAGGGGGAAATAAACACACGGCCGCACTCTACAACTGGGTCTCTCTTCAAGAGCGAGAAACATGAAGTCAGGGTATCTCTTTTTAAAACTTGATAAAGCTAGCCTACGACTACATGCTAAGATTAAATTAGAGAAGCTATAAAAAGCAGCCATCCTGGTGCATGGATAGAAACATTCTGCATTGATTTTAATGCATTAATATTAAGTAGACTCAGTAGTCTTGCCAAAGAGTTGGTAATAGCAGTGTATGTTGAGTGTAAAACATATAGATCAGTATTATGCAAATGATGGCAACACTGTCTAGATGATAAGACCCAGTTTTGGAATCGCTGTTTAGATATTCATGTTCTCAATGGTATAAAAGCAATATGATGCCAGATAAATTTCTAAATTTATTGTAATATACTAGCCCTATGAAACACTACAAATAATTAGTAGAGAGCTATAAATAGAAAAAAATGGTTATGCTCAGAATAATAAAATTCACTATTTTTTAAACACAAGACTATTATTATTAATAATAACAGATAGTTAAAAACCCTTAAATAGTGTTTTGCTTTTGCCTAAAATATTAAACATTTAAAAATACCTAAGAATATCTGAATCTACATTAAAAATCAGTTATTAATATAAAAAATGATTTTGAACTTCTGAAAGGTAATGTACACCCACTGATGTACCAGCTCTGACCTTTGGTAAGCGCTCAGGATCGCCAGGGTGTCTGGGGATGACCTTCTGTAATCGCTGGAAACCGTAGTCGATGGTGGGCTCATTCAATGCTGCGGAAAAACACATATGAGAGCTACTTAATTTTCCAGATCCATTTCTATTAAGCATCTTTATACAGTGCTGACTGAACATAACTCAAACTCTTTATATATAATGCCAAAAATAATTAGAGAAATTAGAGAAATATGAGAATGCACAAATACAGCATCAGAAAAGGAATGTTCTTAGACCAGTGAGCAGAAAAATATCCTTGTATTAATACACTCAGCGCATCACCTGCCAGCTAGTGTGGAGGCCCTGAGCAGCACTTTATGAATAAAACAGAGCCTCTGCAATCAATGTGTATGGCTCCTAACAGTTCATTTCTGCTACCTCTGCAGCAAACTCTCTCATAGCATTCTCAATCAGATACTAGCACCCTGGTTCATCCTATATAAAAGGCCCAACCCCTGTCAGGACCATGGAACCCTCCGACTTCTTGGCACATTAGGTAAGATTTCAGTTGATAAGGAGTTCTAAGGATTTGTTAAAAGATCTTCATCAACCTGTTGTAGGACCTAAAACCTTAAAGCTTGGATTCTTCTTGCTCACACTTACACATCACAGATGTGCAGTAGTTAATGAATAACTAACAGGAGATAAGTGACTAAATAACAAACATAAAATCTAAGGTAAACTGGTGCAACTCTTAACCAAAGACTTTTCTGGTCCAAACATTTTTTACTTGCTTGCTAACAATAACCATAATTGCTGACAAAATCAATTTAAAAACAGCATCATAAAGGTCAAACACATGCAATGATACAACTGTGAAGACACAAGAGTATTCACAGTTTGGCAATTACCTCACCTAAGCAAGACCATGTTGTCTACTTCATGTAAGTCATGAATGAGGGCCTTTTTGAATAAAGAAAATCTTTAGAAGAGCGCAAAGTCCAAAAACAAATAATGCTGGTTTGCAAAAATCTCACCCTTGTTTAATACATAAACACAGTTAATCAGCAAAACAAATATACAGACCTAAGTTATGAGCAAATAATTCAATTAAAGTTTTCATTTCTGTAGAGGCAGCACCTCCAGAGCTGATTATGCAGAGGCCCTGGGACAGCTTCGTGGACCCTCTCTGAAGACACAGCAATAACATAATATTGAAAAAGGAACCTGATCTGGGTGATAGGGCCAAACATCCTGTGCGGCCGGACCACACGGCGCTTGGTGCACTGTTTTCCTAACCTCCCCAGACTAAGGGGTACTTTTGCATTGAGGCAATGAGCCTTTTCCAGCATTTGACCCATTGTGTCTTTTTGTACGTGTTTGTCTTTTATGGTGCTAAACTCTCGCCCCTTGTGCTACACCCACACAGAGGCATTTTGTGCTTCATTTAAGAGCTGGGGAGGCCCAGTGGCAGGTCATAGCAACAAGTTGAGCAAAAAGGTTTCAAAAGAGTGAGGTTTTATAAATGGCTCAAAATGTAACATTATATTATAAATATCTTGTACTGAATTCATGATGTATAGATTTCTTAATGCAGGGGCTTTCCCAAAAATGGCACTATCTGGTTGGGCTGCGTGAACTAATCAGTAAAGAGGAAACAAATGATTCTTTCTCTTTCTCTTTTTCTCTCTCTCTGTCTGTCTGTCTCTCTCTGTCTCTCTCTGTCCTTTCTCGTTTCCACTGGTGGGTCTTTGATTTACAGTGATGAATCACTTCAGCAGCAGCTTTAGTGCTTAATAAAAAGGTTGTCAGATATGACAGAGGGATCTGTGTGTGTGGCTCAGCCTGGACTCACACACACACTCGCTCACACACGCATACGCACACACCCACACACACACACACACACACACGCACACGCACACACACACACACACACACACACACACACACACACACACACACACACACACACACACACACACATACAATGATCAGCACTTAACAGAGGCAATTAGAGGACTATTGTGAATATTGCAGGAGGTGGATAGCTGTGGGGGCTGATGTAATGTATGTAATGTATTCAGAGTCGAGAGGAAGTGGTTGAATGGGCCAAGATTCAACATTAATATTCAAACATTGAAATAAATAAAATTGAGATTTGGGTAGCTGGCATTATAGAGCAAAGGCCCATAGCCTTGAGCACCCCACTTTTTCGTTTGCTCACTCTCTCTCTTTCTTTCTCTTTCATTCCAACTGTTTTTCTGTTGCCAGGAGCACTGACTCCTGCACATAACAGAAGACAGAGCAAAAAATAGCACTCAAGAAAGCCTCCTCTTTTAGCCTGCAGTTAATTGTTCTGGTGAAGCTGGGTGCAAGGCAGAGGGAACAAGAGGAACTGAGCTGTGAGTTCTCTCTCACACTCTCCCTTTCTCTCCTAGGCTCCCTTCTGTTTGCCCTGTAGGCCGCAGCCTGGTTGTTTCCTGAGGGAGCTAACCCACCTCCCCCTCAGCTCCACAGCTGAGAGGACAGACTGTGGGCAGCCTCTCAATGTGGTGGAGTGTAGTCAGATGGCAGAGGGCCCAGACAGAATGAAGCCCCTGGAGCCCCACGAACTAGATGTGCCCAGCTTGGCCTTTCTTCTGATGGGGACAGGCACAAGTGAGGCTGCCTGCCGATCAGTGCTCCTTGTTACAGAAAAGGCAGGCCTCCAAGCAGAAGGTGGGAGCAAGCACTTAAAGGGTGTAAATGTAGAAGAAGCAAATACTTCTCAATCTGACAGACTAGATCAAGCATCTCCAAACCTGACAGTTATGGTCCTGTAGGGTTCAGGTCCAAATCAATCACACTGGATAAAGATGTCAGTGTCTCATCACCAGCAACTACACTTGCCACTGAATATATGAAGAACCCACACCTTCACTGGGCAAATTATTAAGTGCATCTGCCATACAGGTGCACTTTGTCGGCATTAAATTACTGAGAGCGGAGTAATCTGTTGCTGCACAATTTATCAGTCACCTTCTGCATTGTAAATCAGTGAAAAATTGACTTACAATTGAGGAAGAACACTTGAGCTACAACGCCGTTAAGAGCTTTTCATGAACATTAAATGCTATGCAGTATAAAATAACTTGTACAGTGTATATGCTGAGCAGGATAAGTGGTGATTAAATAATGTTAAAGGTGTTAGAAGTGGTGTTCTTGAAAGATAACAGCTTCTTGAATGTACAGAGAGAAGCACCTGCTATGACAAGATTTGGTAGCTCCTTCCTAATGGGTTACCAAGAATGAAAAAGGTCTGGAGTGAGGTGGCCTTGTGTGTAGGGATGACAATGGCAGATGCTGTTCCTTAGAAGAATGTAATGAATAAGGTGTATAAGCCTATATGACAGAACTCAAATAGCTGGGAGCAGATCCAGGAGTCACTCTATCAGCAAGTGACTTGATTTTGATTTGGGCAGCCTTAGTTAGCCATTGGATGGTACACATGCAGTAATTTGTGTATCATTTGCGCTGAAGTGGTAGGAGAAGCCATGAGAGTGGATAACTAAGGAGGCGGTATAAACTGCAAACTGAACAGAGCCTTGGGGTACCTCTTTGGAAAAATGATGTAATACAGATATTTGTCCTTGCCATGTCATTTTAAAAGTGAAATTGAGACTATTCATTGTGAGTTCACAGCACAGCACCCAGTGAACCACAACAAAATTACACCTCTGCATTTTAGCAATACACACACATACGTGCAGCAGGGGGACAGCTATTGAAAAGCACCTGGTGAGTAGATACATTTACGGCATTTAGCAGACACTCTTATCCAGAGTGACTTCCATGTCCTAATTACAGGGACAGTCCCCCTGGAGCAACTCAGGGTTAAGGGTCTTGCTCAGGGACCCAGTGGTGGTAGTCCCAGAGGTGGGATTCGAACCTGGGAACTCTTGAGCCATAGGTCCATAGACAAGTATCCTACCACTAGACCACCGCCACCCCGATACAGGGACGGTACCTTGCTCAAGGGTACCTCAGGGCAACCTACTGATCTGGGATTTGAACCCATGACCTTCTGATCCTGGGACCAACTCCCTAACCACAAGGCCCTACTGCCCATAAAAGAATAAACAAATGCCCAGTGGATAAGGTTTAAACTAAAAATATGTTTGACCCAGGATACTAGGGTGGATAGCAGGATGTTAAGATTTACTGTGTCAAAACCTCTTGATAGATCTAGTAGGATGGGAGCTGACCAAGGACTGAACTGCAGCTCTAGCTGATGTTAGAGATTCTGTCACAGACAGCATGGTTATGGCCTGGTGATGTGGGTTACAATTGCACTGGCTCAGCAGAACTTTTTAAACACTTTGCTCAACAGAATAAAGCATGTTAAGATTAGATTATTGACTCTCCAGGAAGAGGCCTAGTGCTTGCTGTATTACACATACTGCAAGTCAAGGCCTCATTCATGAAGTTCAGTGAAATATATTCTTGTTGTAACAGCAGCTAACAACAGCCTACAGTGTTGCATAGCCATTACTGACATACTGCAGATCAGAAAGGCTCCTTGACTGAGCTTTGGCAATAAGGCAGTGGAACACTCTGCCGCCCAGCCCCACAGCCACTCGGTAGGACTTTTGATTGACCCAGTGTTTACTTAAGAAGCCAGAACAAAAACTGTTAAAACAATCCTGAGCCATGATGGAGAGCAGAGCACAGCTATCATCTGGGGAAAGAACAACAAAAACAACTGAATGTGACAGAATGATGCAAAGCCACCCTGGGGCTGACAATACATCATATCTAAATAGACTTCCTGTAATCAGGCCTGCTGGAGGTACAACCCGGGGAGATGGAAGTGTGGTCCAGGAATCAGAATGTGGCAGGGTCATAAGGCAGTTTGTTACGAAAGAATAAATGTGTAGCAGAGAATGAATAGAGGCAGAGACCAAATGAATGGCTGGGTTTGTGTTTGGAAGGGGTCATGGTCTATATTGGGTCTGGGTGACTCTTTGGGGCCTCAAATGAGTTCAAGGTAAGGAAAAGGCATGCAGCTTTAGAAAAGGAGAGGCCAACCTTATGCTCCTGGAAATCAATTGACCTGTTGAATTTAGTTTCAACTCTAAGCTACCACATACTGTTCTAAAGTTTCAAAACATTTACTCTTTCATGCCTTTTAGTTTCAGTCATATAGAATGATTTAAAGGAAACTTTTTAAGACTAAATTAAGACTGTCTAAGTAAGGAAAGCACATTTAATTGTTAAGTTTTTTGTTTTCTTATAACAATATATCAAAACAGTCATAAAAATAATATTGAGCAACAGGATTAAACATGCCTACTTTTGTCACATACCACATCATCCAAGCAGCACTGTGCTTTTTTGTAGAGCAATTAAACCAGTTTTAAACCAGAAGCAGTTTTATTATGCCTAGTGTGTATATATCATGCATCTATTGCACTTCCTGTGATGCAATGATTTAAAGATAATGCCAAAGTCACTGAATATAATGTTAATGATGCATTACGACATGGTAAAGGCATACAATATTCAGTCCTGTCTTGCCTTATCTGTGGCAGTAGCCAGACATGTGTTTAAAAGGCGACAATAGAACTAGTCTTGAGTTTGCGGAGGCTAAGGTCTCTTGAGATAGAATGGCTAATGAAGTGGCATCTGATGCAAAGTGTGTAAGAGTCAATGCTGAGTGTATATATATCTCCTTTAAGAGAAGCACAAAGCTAGTATAATGAGGCAGAGCCCTAGTGCTAGAGGTAGTGTGTTAATGTGCTGATATAGAGATGGATGAGAGAGATTTCTGGCTAAACTGTACTGTGCTGCCCTCCCAGACATCTGCACATGTTTACTCCCCCTCATTGCTATTGATTTCCACATTCTGTACAATCTCCTCACCAGCCAGGCAGATAATGCAATCTTACTGAAAAGGGGAGAGAGAGAGAGAGAGAGAGAGAGAGAGAGAGAGAGAGAGAAAGAGAGAGAGAGAGAGAGAGAGAGAGAGAAAAAGCACAACACAAGGTGAGTATATATTGGACAGCAAAACAAAGAGCAGGAATATGATGGCCCTTAGTTGGCAAACTCTGCTGTGCTTTCACACCCAGCAAAAGTGATGATGCAGGCACTTCATAGTCAATAAGGTTTGGGTAAGTGTCAAAATGTTCTCAGCGACAAGTAGCAAATAACTTGGTGCAGCAGATGGAGTAAGAGCTTTGGGAGATCACAGACAGACCCACGTCACAAGTCTTAAGCAAACAGTACTCTCAAAAAGTCGTTATCTCAGAAGGGAAGTCAGTTCCCTTGGGTTTGACCATTTCTGGTCCCTTTCTTGCATTTCTCTGAGAGGGAAACGGTGTTTCACAAACCACAGCAAAAAACCATGGAACATCTTTAAACGATCTTTGTCCTTGTTTACTTTCACACATTAAGACTAAGGAACTTGACCTACGTGTCTGCCTGAGTATAGTGTACCCCAAAATAACAAATGACAGTAGTAAATGTTCGCAAGGATACATAAAAAACTATTGTTGTATACACGTGGCATATTACTCTCCCTTCTCTGGTTCCACTCATAAGGGGGGAGATAATAAGGTTATGTGTGATGTCATGAGTAATAACTCTAACATTGAAACCAAATATGCTGAATCAATATAGAAAAGAATATCTTGAGTATACAATGCCATCTCATTATGTTTACACAGTATAATCAATATAAGCAAATATAGAGCGCTGCTTACTGCGGGCTGGTGCCTCCATGATCTTCAAATTGAATTTTCTGCCACCTGACCTGACAAAGTGGCAAGAGACAAACCTGCTTCCTCTGACCGAAAGCCACTGGCATATTAACAGCCTGTGGTTGCTTCTTTTTCAGAAGACGGAATTAGAAGGAGTAAAACATATCAACGATAAATAAATAAATGAACAACTACCACTGCTTGAAGGATTCCGTGCAATCACACAGATCAATGCTCATTGAAATTTCATGAAGGCAGAGCCAGATTGCTTCATATTTCACAATAATAACTAGGGCCCTGCAGGGGTGGATGACTTGGGGGTGGGGGGTAGGGGGGTGGTAGACAAGAAAGAAGAGAGGAAAAACTCCCCCTAAAAAGATAACACTGTGAACAGTGTCAGGACTAGTCATATCAAAGCAGTAACCCTTCACATTTCCAGATACTGACCAAGAGCCCAATCTGTATCTCAAGGAGACTTCAAAAGGCAGTGGGTGTAAAGCGCATGGCTTGTTCTTACAACCTTAGCGACATGCAAGTTCTAAAGTCCAGCCAATTGCTCTGAGTTGCTGGTGGTAAATTGAGTCAGCTGACCACACTTAGACCTGGAGTGCTCTAGCTGTATCCCTGACTGACAGAGCAGAGAGGCATGCTGGGTAATTGGTCTTTAGCGGAACCTTTTAACAGGCACTTGTGGGCTTTGTACAGAGCTGTTAATGTCAGGGTGGTAATGTTCTGTACATGTTAGGGAATGGCATACACGCTCTCTCTCCCTCTTTCTCTCTCTCTCAATGCATTCTCTCTCTTTTCCCCAGAGCTCTCTCTCACTCAGGTGTGATCTCATATGCTGTGGATGGGAATCGATAGGCTCAGTGGCAGGGTGTTCGATGCTGGCCTGAATTATTGCTTCATTTTTCTCCCTATATAGATGAGGCCTGTTTTTTCCTAGCCCTCCCCACACCAGGATCAATATCTTACAATCTCATTTTTATCCATTTTTCCATAAACCCAGTGATTACGTTTATTTGGAAAATCCGACAGGCTAAATAAGGCATCGCTTTAAGAAAGAGGAAAAACATATAGGAGGAACCTGTGGCCATAAAATGGATGACTTGTTTTCTTTGATCCTGAGTGGTGGCTGCTGAGAGGCAAAGACATTTGTATGAAATGGCCATCAGAAGACTTTATGCTGTTGAGCAAACCATTTTCACTTTATCTTTATGGTGACAATTTTCACATGTCAGAGATTAGCAATTGAACTGGAATAGTTATCATTGATCAAGCAGTATGGCACCATTTCTCAATAGAATTAAAGAGTCTCATTATGAAAATCAGATAATCACTCAACATATGAGAAAAATTTCAAATGCTTTGGAAGAATGTTGGTTGTCAAGTTGTTATAAGAAAATTTTGAGTTATTTTATAACATGAGGTATGATTATGATTAGCCTATTTTAATTTAGTTTAATTTAATTTAGTTTATTTAATTTAGTTTAAAGTTTAATTCCCACTGTTTTCCACAGAGACTCCAAAATATCTTTCCTGTATCACTCATGCCCTTTATTCAACATTCTCCCATGCTCTCATTTTCAGAAAGAGCTTATAAACTTACCAGAGATAGCTAATTGGTTAACAGCAACTTTAATACACCTTTTATAGCCCAATCAACTGAATTGTTTTCATTGATATAGGAAAATGTTTTGGTCCTGTAACCTGATGTAAATGCTGACCTTAAATAAAATTAAAAACCTCTGAAAACAAGTCATTATTTAATCAAACAAGTAAATGAAACATTAAAACCATGTAAATGTTCCATCCTTGACTTTTATCCAGCTCCTCTTTGGTCTGGATCAAAAGCCTGGCTCTTCCTCACTTCTACTGACTAATGCTTCCCATAGACTTCATCTTTGGGCAGGCATAAGAGAACTCCCCCTAATGTGATCCAGCAGAGTCTTTTTAATATCAGGCCTGATGGGTGCTGCTCAGCCCACTGGCCTGCATACTGAGCAGGGATGAATTGCCTGCTGAACCTCCTGAGTGATTCATCAGCACCTTCAATCTATGGGCTGTGTGAGGCCATACACATGCTTGGTGGCAGATAGTGTTATAACTCTGCCTTGCACTGCAGAGAAGCAAATGGAAAGGTCTTTTGACAAATGATGCAAACGTGGCAATCTTGTACCAGGTAATATGCAACCAAACATGAAAATTCATTTGTTGCAGATGGAGAGGGAGAGAAAGACAGAGAGAGAGAGAGAGAGAGAGAGAGAGAGAGAGAGGGAGAGAGAGAGAGAGAGAGAGACAGGCAGAGAGACAGAGAGAGACAGAGAGAGATGGGATGAGTCAGTGCTCTTATCTGCAGAGTACCATACAGGACGGGGGTAATGTCCCAGGCAGAGTAAGCTTAATTGTTTCTGATGATAAATATAATTGTGTGGAGCCTTTGGATGTTTAATTGCAGGGAGGAGCGTGGAGGAACTACTTGCATGATTATTTTGACAGCAACATTCCTCACAAAGTGTCTGGTGCAAGGGCTTTGATTGCAGAACCTTAAACCTCTGGCCCATAATAAATAGGGCAAAGTGTGACAGGATTTGATTAACCGTATCTGCTGCTCAGTTATTCCCCTATATATATTCGGGCTTTAATTTTACCAGAAACTCTAATATTTGCAAATGTGTGCCAAGAATCTAAGACCTCTAAAATGACATCACCCATTATCTGGCAGGCTTTGGTGGAATCCATTAATTGGGTGGCCATAAGCACAAAGCAGTATTAGCCAAAATGCCACCACATCATTACTGACTGCAGGTCGTTATTGTCAGCCACAGCACAGAGGTATATTCTGCAAAGAACATCTTACCATCCAAAATTAAACCAAACCTCTTTTGTATTGACACACTCAAAGCGATTACATTCTGATTGTGAAGGGAACAGTTGTTTAACTGCTCTCCATTGAGGATATGGCTTTCTGTTCTCCAGGTACGGCCCAGTCTTTACGCATGGCTGTGTGGTGTTTGAGCGCGGCAGCATCGGTGCACCATTGATTTAATTAGGTCTCCATTTCCTCTGCCTGACAGAAGTTGATTAGAGGCGCCAGATGCCCCATGTGTAATTCCACTGCCAGCTGCCACGCAGCCCTGCCAATCCTCTATGATTAGTACCCACTGGCAACTGGGCCTGGCCCAGGTGCCAACTGGAGCCAGGGGAGAGAAATGGCAGGCTGTTGTCCTCCAGTGCTGCAGACCAGGGGGCTCCTGGGAGGTGGGCTTTAGAAGAAGAGGGAGGCTCAAGCTGCAAGTCCACATTGAGTAAGAAAAACTCTTAGTCTTACTCTTACTGGAGAATCAAGCCTGATTGGACAAATTAAGTTCTGAAACTCCCACATGAGTTATAAAGCTAGATTATCATAGTACAACTGATGTTGTGGTGCTGTCTCTTGCAATGCTTTTAGGTTCCTCACTTAATGCTCTCAGTACTTTAGTGGGGAGGAATATTTTGGCAAAAAAGGAACACATTAGGGAGTGTCACTGTAAAAAAAAACATCTGACCATCTGCCCTCTGCTTCAGAGGTGTGCGTTTTGTGTGTGTGAATTGCAAAATACTTCCCTCTATGCCTGGCCATGTGCTCGGTGAATGGACCATGAAGAGAGGCCAAGTCCAGCGCCATAAAACCAATGAGCACACTCATTCACACACATGAATGCACAGGCACAAGCGTGGACACACACTGAGCGGACAATACCCACAGCTGAGCACCCTTTAAATGTATTGATGAAGCTGCTTTGTCATGCTGCTCTGTTGAGCATTAAAGGAATAGTTCCGAAAAACAAATTTCATAAAGTTATTCCCGTATCTCAGATACAGTCTTTCAGCCAACATGGTGGCTGCCCATATTCAGTTTTAAAACTAAGTTATGGTTAGATAGAGGATAGAGTTACTAAAACCTCAACCAACTAAAACTGCTGTGAGGTTTTCAATAAGAACAAGTTATTTAGAACAAGTTATGTCTTACCGTAACTTTAAAAATGAACAAAATGTAAACACTATAAGCAGTGTTGTTATTTTAGATTACACCAGGTTAGGAGAGAACTTATCATGGATCAGAACATGCTGTAAGTCATTGTTATTACTGTTATGTTACATGTTATTACTAGAGCAACTGATTGACCAGAGTAAAAATGTGTGATTTCCAGGAATTTTACAGGCATTGGCCAGTAAAATAATTATATAATAATAATAATATTTTAATAATAATAGATGATAAATTGGTGTCTGTGCAAATGACATGTAGATCAGTCACTCTCTCTGTGAAAATGTGGGACATAGGCTAGATCTCCAAATTACATCCTTCTACATTATATCCAATTTATGAATAATGCTATAAACAGTTTCCAGTTTTAAAAACATAATCCTACATTTAAATTGCTGCATTGTCCTTGTTTAAAATACTGCGTACATTTAAAATGCTGCCTTATTAAAAACGTGAATGATATTTAAAGAGTTAAATTATTGCTTTTGTTATTTATTGTATTTTTTCCTATTACTCATTTAAAGTGTAATAAATATTTAATATATTTTTAAAAGGCATCACTATAAACCTGTATTGGTCAGCCTCTAGTGGTCACACGCAATAATTTTGTTCTTTTTAGGTCACAGAAAGTCATACTGTGTTCCAATTCACATTGAACTATCTATACAATATTAATAAAAAAAACCTTGTAGCCAATAACTTAATTCAAAAGTGTGAACTGTGCATTCATTCCATGCCAGTCACATGCGACCCAAGATAAGTGCTGTCTTTCGCTTATCTGAGCATTCTACAGTATGCTGTTTTGTGAGCAGGCTTCTTTTTTTAAACTGTAAGCTCAGGAAATAGGTGGGATTCCTCTGCAGCGAGGGTTCTCTCTACAGGAAGCATGGCCTAGTGCACTCAAAGTAATGGTAAACTAAAATGCATAGACTTTCTGTCTGTTAGAGAAGACAAACTTGAAATCACTGATGTGTAAATATATATATATATATATATATATATATATATACTGTATGTCTTCATTTGTTTATATGTATATATATATATATATATATATATATATATATATATATATATATATATATATACATATAAACAAATGAAGACATACAGTATATATATATATATATATATATATATATATATTTACACATCAGTGATTTCAAGTTTGTCTTCTCTAACAGACAGAAAGTCTATGCATTTTAGTTTACCATTACTTTGAGTGCACTAGGCCATGCTTCCTGTAGAGAGAACCCTCGCTGCAGAGGAATCCCACCTATTTCCTGAGCTTACAGTTTAAAAAAAGAAGCCTGCTCACAAAACAGCATACTGTAGAATGCTCAGATAAGCGAAAGACAGCACTTATCTTGGGTCGCATGTGACTGGCATGGAATGAATGCACAGTTCACACTTTTGAATTAAGTTATTGGCTACAAGGTTTTTTTTATTAATATTGTATAGATAGTTCAATGTGAATTGGAACACAGTATGACTTTCTGTGACCTAAAAAGAACAAAATTATTGCGTGTGACCACTAGAGGCTGACCAATACAGGTTTATAGTGATGCCTTTTAAAAATATATTAAATATTTATTACACTTTAAATGAGTAATAGGAAAAAATACAATAAATAACAAAAGCAATAATTTAACTCTTTAAATATCATTCACGTTTTTAATAAGGCAGCATTTTAAATGTACGCAGTATTTTAAACAAGGACAATGCAGCAATTTAAATGTAGGATTATGTTTTTAAAACTGGAAACTGTTTATAGCATTATTCATAAATTGGATATAATGTAGAAGGATGTAATTTGGAGATCTAGCCTATGTCCCACATTTTCACAGAGAGAGTGACTGATCTACATGTCATTTGCACAGACACCAATTTATCATCTATTATTATTAAAATATTATTATTATTATATAATTATTTTATTGGCCAATGCCTGTAAAATTCCTGGAAATCACACATTTTTACTCTGGTCAATCAGTTGCTCTAGTAATAACATGTAACATAACAGTAATAACAATGACTTACAGCATGTTCTGATCCATGATAAGTTCTCTCCTAACCTGGTGTAATCTAAAATAACAACACTGCTTATAGTGTTTACATTTTGTTCATTTTTAAAGTTACGGTAAGACATAACTTGTTCTAAATAACTTGTTCTTATTGAAAACCTCACAGCAGTTTTAGTTGGTTGAGGTTTTAGTAACTCTATCCTCTATCTAACCATAACTTAGTTTTAAAACTGAATATGGGCAGCCACCATGTTGGCTGAAAGACTGTATCTGAGATACGGGAATAACTTTATGAAATTTGTTTTTCGGAACTATTCCTTTAATGCTCAACAGAGCAGCATGACAAAGCAGCTTCATCAATACATTTAAAGGGTGCTCAGCTGTGGGTATTGTCCGCTCAGTGTGTGTCCACGCTTGTGCCTGTGCATTCATGTGTGTGAATGAGTGTGCTCATTGGTTTTATGGCGCTGGACTTGGCCTCTCTTCATGGTCCATTCACCGAGCACATGGCCAGGCATAGAGGGAAGTATTTTGCAATTCACACACACAAAACGCACACCTCTGAAGCAGAGGGCAGATGGTCAGTAGCTTAAACGAAATCAGTAAATGGTTTTTCACTAAAACGTTTATGAAACGTTTTCTCCATCCACCTGTCCAAACTGAAAATCCAATTGCTGTATCTCTTAAATACATGTCTCCTCTCCTCAATCAGTGGATTTACTAAAGTCTCTAGACTTCACATTCTCTAAGCAGGAGGGTAGGAAAGCTTCTTCGATGACGTATTCAAAGATGAGTGACAAACTTTTACAAAACTGCAAAATGGTCTTTGTTTTTTTTCTCCTAGTTGCTTTATGCAGGAAGACAACTATGAAAATATAACAATAATTACTGTTAGTACATCTGTCCTGGATGTGTCTCCACCTTTAGTCCTTTAGTCACTCTTTAAATTAAGCTTTAGATGGCATTTAGCAGATGCTCTTATCCAAAGCAACTTCCATTTCTTATTTACAGGTCAGTCTCCCTGGAGCAAGTTAAGGTTAAAGATTTTGCTTGGGAAGCCAATGATTCCTCCAGCATAAGCTCCAGCATTCCTTGTGACCCTAGTTAGTATAAATGGTTTGTGTAATGAATGAATGGATTTTTATTGCTGCTAGATAAAGAAATAGTAATGGAGCTGGAGTAACTCTGTCTGTGTGACTAGATCAACTCATTAATCAGGCTAGTACTAGATCCAAGGAGGGAAATGCTCTGACCTTATCAAGCCACGCCATTGTTCAAGATGTACTATTAAATCACAGACTTGTCTGTTATTTTTTCTCACTTTATTGTTCACTTCATGAACTAGGACACAGCTGAATAGATTTGGTAGAGTTAGAAGGTCACAAGGGACGTGTCCTCAGCTCAGCTGACATCTTCAACAGAATCAGTATATGGAATTCCATAGAGCCTTGACATGAAGTTACACATATGTCAGCATGTATACCGTTTGTTGATGGCGATGCAAAACTAAACTAAAACTGACCCGATTATAAAAGACTCAGCAGACAGCAGCCAAATAATTTGTCATCGCTTTGTTTAAATCCACCAACACAGAGCACAGCATAAAATCCACATTGCCACCTTATATGGCATGGACAATGTATTAATAGAAACAGACTGCTCAAGCAGATTGACTGTACAGCATGCATTTAGAATGGATAAATAGCCATCATGCGCTGTTGTTCCTAGATTTCCATGCAGCCACTGCCGTCACCTGCAAGCTTTAATAGCTTGGGCATTGCAGTGCTAAACAGTAGGGCTTTGTTCTCTGATTAGACTATGATTTGACTGCTCACTGTGCTCGACAGACTTCACTGAAGCTTCTTTGAAGGGGAGCGGTTGCTCTACAAAGAGCGCAGAGTGCTCAATTTCCTTGGCGAAGCACCGGCGTGTTCAAAGCCAACAGCGCAATGCTGCTTTACATGACTTTAAACTGTCCCTTTCATTGCACACTTAGCTGGGCTTTCATATGCCAGCCACTGCTCCTCTCACCTCTCAGATAAATATGGCATTGCCAATGAGGGGCTTTTTATAGCGTTCCCTCTTTCATCTAGCAGCTCTCACCAGCAGCAGAATGGCAACTCAATTTTTACAGAGAAAGAGAGAGAGAGGGAGCGTAGAACAAGAGAGCTACATTCCAGGACATGCCAGAAAGCAATGACAGTCACCAGATATACTCATTTTGTAGAGAAGAGGCACTTGGCTTGAAAAGTGTAAGGGACTAGACCTAGAAGGTCATTATATCATTCATGGCTTAGGGTTATTCTTGTGTTTTTTAAGTCCTCCAACTGAATGCTTATTAATAATGCTCTTTCAGATGGATACCAAGCAAATATAAGTAGTTCTAACTGTGCTGGGCAATGAGTTTGCAAGTTGAGTGTGTTTTTGAGTGTTGAGGGGACTGACCTCGCTCCAAACCAGCATGGTGCCAAAGATGACCTGCAGCCCGTCAAAGAAGTTGTCGCCACTGATGATCACCGTAGCCCCCCTGTGGTCCATCCTTCGCCTGACTTATAGCCTTAATGCAAGGAGAGCTAAGCCTCACATAGAGAGAGAGAGGAGAGAGAGAGAGAGAGAGGAGAGAGAGAGAGAGAGAGAGAGAGAGAGAGAGAGAGAGAGAGAGAGAGAGACAGACAGAGGGAGAGAAAGAGAGTTAAGTGCTCCACTCAAAAAGTGTTCACTACATTTACATGACCAAATGTGGTGCTTGAAATTAAGTAGCGCCATAATTTCCTGCACTTAATTCATGTGCGACATTCCTTTGAAGCATTCCAAAAAACAAGGCAATAGAGACATCTTTTTTTTTTATTACAGCAAACATATTTATAGGACCCATTTAAAAATGGAGGCCTTGCTATAACCTAATGACAACTGACAGAATCATTAAAGCAGTCACATGTGATTACACTGAGGCTGCTCCTTTTGTAGCATCCCCATATGCTTCCTGACACACGGTGTGAGAGTGAGAGATGGCCTGTGCTCACCAATCATCAATCTCAATCTATGCTACATGAAGCCAGCAATAGCTGCTATAGCCCATTGCCTTACGCTGGGGACGACCTCTCAGGCTGTGTTTTGTCACTCTAGCTGGCCATGGCATGCCAAAGGCAGGGGCCAGAGCCCTCATCATTTCCCATCACTCCACTCCAAGGGCACACCAGTGGCCTGTGTTGGCTAAACTGCATGATTTGTTGAATTTCCAATGACAGTAGTGTAAGGAAAAAGAGAAAAAGAGACAGATAGAATAAGAGACAGAAGAGGAAAGAGAGAAAGCATTTGTGAGCAGCTGTCCTACATGGACAGTAAAGTATAACAACTGCTCATGTTTATGTACAATAATTAAACTGTTCGAGATTTTATTTTTAGGTTTCTTTGAAAATATTCAGTTTTGAAATTTTAACATTTGTATAGAATAGGTTAGAGAGCAAGCAAGACTGCTCTCTTTATTAAACATTAAGCTGTGTTAAATTTATTGCATCTGTTAGCTATCTAACAATTAAGATGAGGTAAGGAGAGAAAGGCTTGCCTTGAAACTTTTACATTTTATATACTACATCACACTCTTGTATTTAAATAAATAACTGGGGAAGGTTTTCCAGGGAAAGGGGGGCTTTAAATGGAGATATTTAGTACTTTTCCTTTGCTTGGTGATAGACACACACACACACACACACACACACACACACACACACACACACACACAGGCCCTAAAGCACCTCTATACTTATGAAAGGCATCATTCCAGCTCAGTTTTTGTTTTAGGCCCTGAGATAATTAATGGAATCTAAGGGTCAAACAGAAAAACATCAGTCTGCCCCTTCTCACCCTCTGACAGTGATCACCTCACACTAACGACCCCCAAACAACCCCAGCAACCCCCTCCACTCCCAAGTTTCCCGTATCCCATGAGAATGAAGGCGGGCAGCGAATGCTAATTCTGGTGATTATACACGCACCTTTACTAAATATTACCCGACCCCAGTGTGTAGGGGGGCAGGTGCGGGCGCTTGTTTTACGACACTCGTATAAATGTCACAGGCGGAGAGATTCTGAGTCCTTACAGGAGTCGATCAAAAGGCCAGGCGCCACGGGACACACTGGGAAAACAGCAGCCAGCCATAAAAATTCAACACCTTAATGAGTCTTGATTTCATTTCGCCTGTGTTGAACTTTGGTTGGGGATTCTGACACCTGGTGCTTTAACAAAAAGCGCTTTATCTGCCTAATTACTGCTATTGTTAGTTTGCTTTTGAGGACAGAAAAGATGGCATAAAAAGAAAAATAATCAGTGATTCTTGAAGATTCTTGAAGTCACCTGAGTTTCTAGCCATGCTTTCCTTTGGGTTTTTAGTGCTAACGGGTGCTAACAAATGATTCCTTATAGTCCTGCATTTAAGATCATAAATAAAGGTGCTTAGCTTTACAGTTGCAGCTGAATGTTGCTTTTAAGCAACATAATTAAGTGAATAAGTGTATTCTTTGGAAACAATTTTTCAATATCAAATCTTTGTTGCTTATTTTTTCTCCTTTCATATCAACAGAATGAGTGATTGCTTCATTGGTTGATTTTTAGTAGATGATTTTTGTAATGCAGTGAACTTTTTATCATACCATTTTATCCACTTTTTTTGTTAACACGTTAGGGAATGGTAGCATTTGTTATCTTTTTGGAGCTACAAGGTTTTCTTATGGCAGATAGTTTTAGTAGCTTATGTAGTTTAGTTCAAAGAAATTTGATTACAATTGCAATTTTTAGTTTTCATACATTTTATAATAAGGATGATTGTTAGAAAAATACTAAAATAGCTCAGTCTAAGAGGCTCACACTGACTTAATGATAAGTGCACACAATATTTTCAGTGTTTTACAAAACAAAGCAGTTGAATGACATTATAAATGGCTTCACAATCCAGAGACAGCAAGAACACTAGCCAAAGCTATCTATATCTGCTGGAACATGTGCCTTCCTAAGCCCCGCTCTCATTTTACACATTTCACAGAGCGAAACTGCAGTGTAGAAGCCCTCATGCAGATCCAGTATTAGTGGCACTGGATGGGGATGGATACATGGCTGGCATGGACAAGGCAGATGGCCCGCTATTGGGAGGGGCTTAGTGGTACAGCACAACCCAGATGAGTTGAAACAGCAGGATGGGCCCACAAGGCTGTGAAAACACCACTGAGCACTGTGTGAGTGTATGCAGTTTGTCGGGTGTTTGTGAGTGTATGACCCACTAGCAATGCCCTGGGAAGAGTTTGCAAAAACAACATAAAGCTTGATTATAAAGCAGGCTGCAGTTTTCCAAGCAGAACTCCAGGAATTTCTCCTGCATTGCTGTTTATCAGGATAGCAACCATGGCAATTTTGAAGAATATCTCCCCAGGTTTTATTTGGCTTAAAAGGAACGCTGCATCAACAAACAATTGGAAGAATAAAGAAGCTTATTTTTTCATACAGTGCTTAAGAATAGATAAAGGAGGATGATTAAAAAGTGATTAATACTGAATGTGAACAGTTGACAGCAACAAGACCACTAAGAATAATCCGCAGTAGAGCAGAACAAAATACTGCCTGGGAGAAATCAGTTGAACAACAAAACCATCATCAAAATGAAAATGCCTTTCATGACTCCCTGTTGACTCCCCAGGTTCTCCTTGCCATTACAGCTGCCTATTCCATGTGGCTGTATGTGTTTTAGATAAAAGAGAGTGGCATTTCCCAAATACAACTAAACAGTCAAAATCTTCACAAATATTCTGCATGTCAGACATGCTGTAATTTGCAGAAGTGGTGTAATCCACTTTGCGGCTGTGTGCCTTTCGCCAGTTGTGTGCATGCTCTTTTTGATGGCAACTGTGCTCAGAGTGATTGCGATTGCGCAGCATAATGCAATTTGGCGGCCGTGCTAAAGCGGCAGAGATGAAGAGGCGCGGCGGAACAATCTGTGATGGTAATCTTGGCCTGGGACGATTCTTTTGCGGGGCGCTGAAATTGTGCGTGGATTAACCAGATGGTGGAACGGGAATCCATCTGATAGGATTAAACTTTGGTGCCTTCCTCCGCCGCCATCTGTTCTCCTTGCACTGCTTTAGTTGTGTACAGAAAGCACACACACATATATACAAACACACATGCCAGCCCATGAACACAGTGAACATAAACACACACACAGAGATTACTCATTTGACTTAGGGTCCAGAGCAGCTTTCTCAGAGCCCTGAGGACACCTCCTTCCACCAGACTGAGTGTGTGCCACAGCCCCCAGCTCACAGACCTCACTACACAGACTGCCACAGAGACGGCAAGGATTCCACCAGCAGGGAATCATGTTTCTAAACTGAGAAACCACTGAAAAGTTCAAACTAAACCCGTCAAATTCTTTTTGCTAATGCTTTAGTTAGTTAGTAATTCTTTACAATTGATTTACATAAATATATAATTCCAAAGTAAGTTAATTCAACAGGTAATTAATAACATTTACATTCTGTATAGGACAGCTCAACTCTGCACTTTTTTCCCCTTTTTCTTTGTTGTTAAACAATGTATTAAACACATTATCAAAATATGGAGAACCAAGGGAGGATAAGGACAAGTCTTGTTTGTAACATTTGAAGAATTCATATGCTAATTACATGGTTATGTGAGTGAGGGAATGAAGTGCAGGCCAACATAAGCATCCTTTTAATGGAATCAGATCATCAAAAAAATATGAAAGATTAAGTCATTCAGAGCAGTTAGTTATAAAGGGTATCATACTAGAGAAAGGTTTAAACTGCTCTGAAAGTTATATTTAAGGGGTAGAGATTGTGCTCAAGCATCTTTTGACCATCATTGTCAAAAAATTCTAAATTTCATTCAGTTTCTCTGCAATGCATAATTTCATATCAAAACACGTGAATGACTTTTACATCTCAGTAGCTTAACTATGAAGAAATGCAAAAATAGACTAGAATTTCCTTTCAGTATAATATTATATCAGCTCATTCAGTTGTGAACATGCTGTATGGTTTGCATAGATCATGCAGTCTCTCTTAGCGAATAAGTGCTCAAATATGTTCAGGCTTTAGGAGCACTGAGTTTGTAATCTTCCCTTTGCCTTTGAAGCTATGCAGGGTGTGGAGATGCCTCCCGGGGGGGATAACAGAGCTGACGATTTAACAGAAGAACTCAATCATCTTCCCCATCCAATCGGCTGTATGACTTAAATCCACTCATAGTTTCTCATTACAATCAGAAGGTCAGCAGTCCAGCCTGAAAATATTCTTCTCTTTTCCAAACCTAAATGAGAAAATGATTGGATTTGTTTGCGTTCAGATGCTCAAATCAGATCTCAAATCAACTCCACATGTTATTAGAGCAGTATTAGGAGAGCTTTCCTCAAACCTGGGAGAGGTTGTGCCGCAGTGTGAGATGGAGCGGGGCAGATAAGGCCACATCTCTGAGGAAATAAACGTGCAGTGCTTAAGCAGCTATGGCCTTATAAGACACATGTAGAAATCTAAAGAGAACAGGCCACTTGGGGAATGCCAGATTTGCTGCTCTTTTTTCAACCCGTGCAAACGGTCCAGGCGGGATAGAGGTGGGGTACTGGGGGATGGGCGGGGGGTGAGTACAGTGCTGTACTGCAACTGTACAGTTTTGATTAAGGTGTCATTTGTTATGCTGCTGTGCCTATGTGTTGAAACCTTTACTCCCAATATTCAGTACGCAAGGCTGTGGATAAGAAGAAATCTTCCAGTGTTTTCTGGCACTTCTAGTAAAAATCAAGCAGGAAGGCTCTGTTGAAACTGCAAATGAAATTTGCACTACAGAGACCAGTCTAGGCTTGAGAAGCACTTTACTAACTGGGTTAGTAAACACTTTATATCCTTTATATGTTGTCTTCTCTTCTCTTCTCTTCTGTTCTCTCTTCTTTATGAATGGTTATATATATGAAACTCTCTGTAATAATTTATAATCATATGCAATCATTAGGTATTTATAAATATGAACGCTTTTCAGGAGCGTTTCTTCCTCTTTTTGTGTGTGTGTGTGTGTGTGTGTGTGGGGGGGGGGTAGTATGCAAGGCACTAATGAGCACTCAGTGGTTTAACAGGATATATTAATCCCACTGTTACTGTTATATCCTCCACTTTACAGTTTTTGTACAATGCCAAAACACTAAACCCCAAATGAAAAAAAAATCAACTGCTTTTTTTCAAATCAATCGCACAGTTGGCAAAACATTATACACAGTTTGACACAATTCGCAAATATGAATCACCCATTTTGCAAAACTCAACATGCAAAAAACATCAGTCAGCAGTGTGATGTAACACCCGGGTGTCACTGTAAGATACCACCACTCAAAAAAGAGCACACATATCCAGTCATTCGGTAAACAGAATCCATTTAAAGGTAATAGTGAATAGTGATTTCACCAAGAAAAATAGAAAGAGCAGTAAGAAAGGAGCTTTCAGATGATCATAGATCATGTTCTCGTTCATGGCATCATCATGAGGGAATCAGTACAGTGGGTCCAACCAAATTTAAGCGGGTTCACAGTGGTCTCCATTATCAGAACACTCAGAAAAGAAAACAGGTCAAATACATTTTTGGTCCCTGAAAGTTACAGCACAGTAAAAGTATTCAGTACAATAGCAGATTATTGAAGAAAATGCACTTTTTGAAAGAATAAGAAGCATGATGATGAAGCAGAATTTTTTTTAATATAGATAAGTTTTTTCACTGGGAATTAAGAAAAATGTAAAAATGTAAAAAAAAACAAATCTGTAAAAATAGCAATTACATGATTATTTCCGATGGGCACCGCCATTTAAACGGCTCTGCACTTGCATTTCTCTTTGTTAATGTGGTGCAAGGGTAGGACGCTACCATTCCAACTCTACTGAGTGTGACAAAGTGGCCTAGTTTTGCTGAACGTACATCGCAGGCTGCTGGAGACCTTGGCGTTATTAATTAGCTTTGTGCAAATAAGAGAGTTTGTTGGTCATAGAGGAAAAAGTACAGTGAAGGGGAAATTTTCTAACGAGTCAGAGGGTTGTGAACAGGGGCTGAGATGCAGTACATTACATATGCAGTGCAGACACAACACTTTTCTGCCTCTCAATCACTATGTCTTTCTTTCTTTCTTGTTCTCCCTCCTCCCCTCCCCCTCTTTCTTTCCTCACCCCCCCACCCCCTCTCTCTTTCTCTCTCATCCCTACTGATCTCTTTCTCTTTTCCTGTGGAAAAGTGCATGACTTTAGTGTCCTTTCACAACAGTGCCTGAGAGATATGCACTGGATGTCAAAGAGGCACAACCATGCTTGGAGTATCAAACAGATGAAGCTGTGAGGACACTGCTTTCTTGGGATCCAACCCATAACAATGCACATTCAAGAACAAATATAAGAGGTATGTTTTCACATTTGGTTTCCGGACAGTCCAGTACACAAACATATTCTATTATTAATATTTTTTTTTACTGTAGATTTCTTGGATTTCAACAGCATCAAAAAATGCAAGCTGCCCATTAATAATAATAATAATAATAATCCTTTATTTATAATCCCACGAATGGGAAATTCGCTCTCTGCATTTCACCCATACACACATGTGCAGCAGTGGGCTGCTATTGAAAGTGCCCGGGGAGCAGTGATGGGGACTGCACCTTGCTCAAGGGTACCTCAGGGCAACCTACTGGGAAGGGGTTCGAACCCCTGATCCATTACACTGTGTGGCCAGATCATGGACCAATAGAAACAGTCCAAGATGATTTACAAAAATATAACAATTATTTTCGATTTTAATCCTTAAATAGAGATTTGCATAAGCACTAAATAATGCGTTAAAAAAGTAATAGATGCATTTTTATGTTCCGGGTATGTCAGACTTTGCAAGATGGCATAAGCTGGCAATGACAAAAGACTACTTAGCGCTACTGACTCCAACCTGAATAATATAGCTGGTTTCACTACTGTACTGTAAACCTTCCCTCTCACTTCTGTTCATTCCAATCTGCCTGTCATCTTCACATCTCTTCCACACTCCCTGTTGCTCTGAACTGTTAGGCCCATGTACTAAAACTCCTCCACCTTTGCCACCTCTACTCCCAGCATGTTAACCATTCCACTGTCCCCGTTTTAATTCACACTCATTTATTTTGTCTTAGTCCTACTGACTTTCATTCCTCTTCTCTCTAGAGCATATCATCACCTTTCCAAGGTCTCCTCATGCTGCTCCCTACTCTCGCTTCAGACCACAATGTCATCTGCAAACATTGTAGTCCACGGGGACTCCTGTCTAATCTCATCAACCTGTCCACCACCATTGCTAACAAGAAAGGGCTCAGCGTTTGATGTAATCCAAACCTCTAGCTTAGATGCATCTGCAACTCCTACTGCCGACCTCACCACTGTCATATTTCCATTTACAGCAGGTGCTCTTATCCAGAGTGACTTACAATTCTTGATTACAGGGATGGTCCCCCTGGAGTCACTTGGGATTAAGGCTTAGGAACCCAAAGGTGGTATTGCTAGAGGTGGGATTCAAACCTGTGACCTCTTGTTCTGTAGGCAAGTATGCTAACACTAGACCACCACTACTCTTACACTGCCCTCATACATATCCAGTACTACTCTGACGTGCTTAAATACTCCTAACTTCCTTTCACAATTCCACAACTCCTCTCTAGGCACCATGTCATAAGCTTTCTCTAAGTCCACAAAGGCAAAATGCAGCTCCTTCTGACTTTCTCTATACTTCTCCATCAACGCCCTCAGAGCAAACATTACATCTGTAGTGCTCTTTCTTGCGATGAAACCACACCGCTACTCACTAAACAATACCCGGTTTCTTGACTTATCTATTACTCTTTCCTATAACTTCATGCTGTAGTTGATCAACTTTATCCCTCTTTAATTACTCCAGCTGTGCATAACCCTTATTCTTGAAAATTGGTCCCAATATACTTCTTCTGCACTCTTTAGGCATCTTAATTTCCAAGACTGTGTCAAACAATCTTGTTAGATACTCCACTGCCATATCTCCTAAAGACCTTCATGCTTCCATCGTTATATCTCCTAGACCACCAGCCTTTTCATCCTTTATCCGCTTAATATCTGCCCTTACTTCCACCTTGCTGACCTGCTGCACTTCCTGATTCACCTCATGTTATCCTCTTCTCTCTCTTTCATTATCTTCATTCCTCAGCTTCCATCTGTTCAACATGCTTTGTTCACTTGTGATTATGTTTCCATTGCTATCCTTTATGGCCCTAACATGCTGCACATCTTACCCAGATCTGCCCCTCTGTCTAGCTTAATGGTATAGATCCAGAGTTTATCCCTCTTTACTGTCCAACAACTCATACAACTCACCAGTCCCCATTCTCTATCACTTTATACACTTGCAGGACATAAGCACTAACAACATTCAGTATCGCACCTTCAGCTTCCAGCTTCAAACTCATCACTCTGTCTGATTTGAGTACTCAAATCTGTACTCAAAACTCTTACTTCAGCTTCTTAACACCTACCCCATGCTTCTTGCACACACAAAATATCAACCTTTCTTGTCAGCTAGCCTACACTCAAGAAAACATAATCATGATAATTATTATTATGTTCCCACTCCCAACACCTTTACCTATCATCACCTAAACGATATGAAAGTGAAAGCGACTATTCTTGTAATTGTGAAACACAGCACAGCACTGTTGTGAACCACAATGAAATTGGACTTCTGCATTTAACCCATGCACAAACACACACCGTGCAGCACTGGCAGCTATGAACGCCCCTGTGGAGCAGTGACAGTGACGTTACCTTGCTCAAGGATACCCCAGGGCAACCTAATGGTAAGGGGATTGAACCCACAATCTTCCAATTCTGTAGCCAACTCCCTCACCACTAGGCCACTACTGCCCTTTACAGGGGGCAGCCACTGAAAGCACCTGGGGAGCAATGATGTGGACAGTACCTTACTCAAGGGTACCCCAGGGTGGTGAGGGAATCAAACCCACAATCTTCAGACCCTGGGGCAACTCCCTAACCACTAGGCCACCGCTGCTGATATATACATATTAAAGCTTTATTTCAGGTCTTTTTCTCTGGTGACCAGCAAAATGACCACAGTAGCATCAATTTTTCCATCATTGTGGAAATACTTCGCCTCCAAACCCCCCTCCTCCTATACTATGAACACACTCAGCCACGTACTCACCATGTTCCAGATATGATGGGGTTCCCTCTGAAGGGTCCAGTCGGCGAGCCCTACGTCCATGTTTGGAGTTGTTGTGCACAAACATGTTGTCGGACACAGCCAGGACATGACCATCCACACTGACTGTTGTTGACACCACCACCTGCAAGTAATACACAATTGCCAAGCATACCTTTATATCTTTCTCAGACACCCGAGATTCTCTCAATCACTTGCTCACTAACCCACACACTCACTCACTCCCCAGTCCATCACAGGGCAACTTTTGAGATTCACTGTCGGAAATCTCTCTAAAGAATCCAGACCCTGTGAAGAGTGTGAGATCATCCACATCTCTTTGTAAGTAGAGTGGTGCTTATTTAAACAATGGCCCTTGAGCTTTGAGAGGTTTCTGTCTCAAGAGAGATGTTTGATGAGACCTGGCAAACACGGCTTAACATTAGCTGAGCGTTGGTCTCCTCACTCTGCTTTCTGCTTCTCTCTGTTCCTTTTTCCCCTTAGCCTCTTCCTCTAATTTTCTTGTTAACAATCATTTGTACTGCACTGTATTTTCACTATAATCTCTACTGATGTACTAAATCTTACAGTTTCATTCTAATACACTAGTTTAGTGTTTAGTTGTCCAAAAGTAAGCAAAAATTCACTGATTGCTCCAATTACATCCTGTGGAAAGGCAAATCAATTTGAGCACTCATTAAATTCCAACACAAAGTCACTCTATGGCACTAGCACCACAATTAAAATGAATAATTGTAGTCAAAAATCAATGTGATCATTAGCATGACGCAAGAAGGCTGAAGGGTCTTGTCAGGCCATCAATAGTACATCATGTGAACAATATGAATTAATGGGAGGTGCAGATGTAGGCAGAGACATGAATTTAGTAGACACTTGGTAAAGCTATTTAAATTTGATTATATTGTGTTCATGTATGTTTTAAAAATGTAATAATTATTATTGCCATTTTAAAAGGTCATTATGGTTTTTGCAGAATGTTGGAGAGAGCTGCACACATCATAACAGGCAAAATTAAAGTCTGCACTTAAATGAAAATCTTAATCTGCAATGTAAGAATTAAGAGGTATTTTGTGTACAGACTTTTGTGTCATGGAGTCAGCTGTTACCTGAAAGCGTCTCATGTCTCGAGGGTTCCCTGCATTCTTTAGACAGTTCTGGTTGCATTTCAAGAAGAATTTCAGGAAAAATCTGCAAAGACACAAAATAAAAGTATGTGTCAGCACAGTGCTGGTGACCTGATGAGAGTGGGCTTGTGAATGCTTGGTAGTGTTAGACAGAAAATTAGTCAAGGACTGTGCGAATGGATCCTCATCATCTGTCATCATGTTGTGACATCATGCTGTAAGAAGAGCAGTGCAAAATTGTTATTACCTGGAACTCATACAAGAGTAAAGTTAGAGACCCGTCCCACAAGCACACAAACACACACACACACACACACACACACACACACACACACACACACACATACAAAATAAAGAGGAGACCATCTGTTATATGCCTGACAATGTTGTGATCTGCATAGCCTTACAGAGAGAGAGAGAGAGAGAGAGAGAGAGAAGGAAAGAAACTTACTAGTAGAGACCACCACAAAATTTTGGGTTATGATGTGGGCCTTTAAAATGTAACACAAAGTGTTAGTTTTGATTATGTTATTGTCTACAGGCAAGAAAATATACCGGAAAACATACTTATTATTACGAGCCCTTTACCTATCATCACCAAAAGCTGTCCCAGATTACATGTTTCTCTTAAACACATTATCATACATTACAATGAATAGTATAAGGTCAAATAACTACATGATTCTAACATCCTTTTTGAGATTTCTTACAGGAATTCAACAGACCTGAAGTCTTTCACAAAAAAGGTTCTTTAATCCAGCCCTCCATGAAAGCAAGCCCAACTGACAGTGCTGTTATTATAGGGCAGCTTTATGCAGTCAAAATTAAAAATATCTTTCACTTCTGACAGAAATAAATGTTTCTGCAACTAAAAGATAATTACCACTTTGCATTAAAGTTTGTTTTGTGAGGTATAGTTCTTTTCTTCATGAGTAAAGTCTATTTTTGTTTAAGAGTCTCAGCTGGTTTCACTTCATCCTTAATCATGGAATATATTCCTCCACTGCATATGCTTAAAAGAGTGTCTCCCAATCTCAACTCCACCTCCTGTTAAAAGACAGATACTAATGGAGGCCACGGTTCAGTCATGTGGCCCCACAAATATGAACTGGCAAAAAACTAACAAACACAACAAAGAAAGAATATATAAATTGTCTTTGGAATCTGGTGCTTATATCCACATTTGACTTCACACATTTAAGTTGAATTCAGCTAAAATTTTCTCTAACAAATAAATCATAATAGAATGCAGGATAATGATTTTTTAAGATTGTGTTATTGGCAACTGTAGCCTACTGTTAAATAACTCTTTTGTATTCAGAAATGGCTTATTGTTCTGAATATATTGTTCTGTATTTACTTTATCTTTGGCTGTGTAAAAGCTAACACTATTTACTAATACTAATAGCACTAAAAGGATTTTTAAGGAAAAATTCCAAAATATGTTGTGGAGTACTAAGTATTGTTTATGAGTTTAAATTAATTTTTTCTTCAAGGACTATATCTATTGAAAAGCTCCATATTCTATGTCTCTGTTTTGCTTCCACCCTCATTTTATTTGACTTTTGCTCACTTCTATTACTTTACCTAGCTGAAAAACACTGTGATTGTCTGTGACTGTTAACACTGTTGTGACCCTTGAATTTGTGCATATGTCTGTGCGTGTAAGCATGTGTCACATCTTTTTGACAACTGTATGCAGCTCGTTATGTGTTATGAGCTGGCTAGGATTTGCACAGATCAACATGGATTCTGGCCTTTATCTATTGTCTATGTAATGCCCTTGTCATTACACATTCCCCATTCATCCCCTTGCAACCCTCATCCCTTTGTCATCCCCCTGTTCCATGCATTCATACTTGTTCCCATGGCTGCAATAATTAGAGTTCAGCAAGTTACACTTAAAGGCACATACATTTGAGGCATGAAAGTGGTAGTGTTAATGCTTATGGCCCAAAATATACAAAAATACCCAAACCATTGGCAAAATGTTCAGAGCGCATCAGGTATATGAGTGGGAGCGTTTGTATGTGTGTCCACAAAGAGCATCAAGAGCAGTGATGTTTAGGTAAACAGATTCGTCCCTGAGGGCTGGCTGTGTCGGGCTCCTGCAGGCTGCTATGATATCGTTTACTGTAAAAGCTCTAAGCCCTGCTGTCTTCCTCTGTGATTCTCCCCTGCTGCAGCCTGTCTGAGCTCGGCATGATCTCCCTTTCACGCTCTCCTTTTCTCTCTCAGCTGCCCCTGTGCGTCAATAGTGTAGAGAGTGTGACCCATTCCTCCTAACACTCAGCTTAACCCCAACACTCATATCACACGGTCTCTCATTCCTGCTAAATCCCCAGCATAAACCACGGTGTCCTAGCTTTAGCTTCAAGGCCTACATCCAACCTTTGTCTCACACCAGTCA
This sequence comes from Hepsetus odoe, assembly GCA_017165825.1. Lineage (NCBI taxonomy): Eukaryota > Metazoa > Chordata > Actinopteri > Characiformes > Hepsetidae > Hepsetus > Hepsetus odoe. Next base: position 13,541,007 of record CM029376.1, read on the forward strand.
CACAAAGACACACACTTTAAAAAGGCCTTTATCTGCACCTCTAAAGTAAAAAGTGCAAAGTATGTACAGTTTGACTTCCTTGACCCCTCCGGCCCATTACCATCCATGGACACGGAGGCCGTATGTAATCACATGTGTAATGTTTATTAAAGGGCACAGTGTCCCTAGCATGGCACTTCAGACAGGGACCTTATGCTTTTAGAAGTGATTGGACGGCAGATTGCAAATGGCACGGCTAAGAGCACTTCAATTAGCAGAGGCTATTACTACGACTGGTGTGAGAAAAAGGGGCAGCAATCCAAGATCCTGCCACCAGCGAAGAAGTTAGGGAACCAGAGAGTGAGGCCTGACCTGCTAGACATTCTTCTTTGCCTGACACTTTTGAGAGCACATTACTTGCTGCTGACAGCCACGACAATGAGAAGGGCTGTGTATGGATACGAGAAAGTGTAAACACAAAGGAGGCTGTGGAAGAAAGCACAAAAAGAGAGGGATCAACAAGAGACAAAGAAGCAAGTGATGGATAAAGTAAAGCAGCAGGGAGGGTGGAGGGTGTCAAAGGGATTATTATAATCCTCAACATATTGACCTTTGACCTCTGACTGGTGAGTGGTCATGTCTGTCTGAGGGCTGGATTTGCTGACTCGGCTGCTTCCCTTGCATTTCCAAGATCTACATTATACTTATTCAGGATGAATAGACGAACAGAAATGGTCCAACATGACTTTGAATGCAATATAGAATAAAATTACTGTAGGTTATAATTAACAGGCTTCTCTTAAAAAGATTTTAACCTAGGTTCTCCCTCCTTAAGTTGTGTCCATTTGCACCAACTGGCCAGGTCTCTTCCATAAAACAATACTACTGAGCTACAAACTCTTGCTGTAGCAGAGAGAGAGAGAGAGAGAGAGAGAGAGAGAGAGAGAGAGAGAGAGAGAGAGTGAGAGAGAGAGAGAGTGTGCTAATCTAATGTCAGCACTAAGTGCAGCAGTGTGGCGTTGGAGCATGTGGCATGTGTGAGTATGGTGTTACCCACACTCTCAGTAAATGAGACCAAGTCGACGGCACCAGCCATCAATTATTCAGAGGCTGAGATGGCAATTATGGCACTGAGCACAACCAACATGAATATTTTATGAAGGCTAACGCAGACCGGGGGGGGGGGGCAAAGAGAGTGAGAGAGAGAGAAAATACAAATGCATCTAGTTCTAAGAGACTCAGGCCTTGCCAATTCTTGCCACATCCAGCTTACCATTTCCCTAAGCCAAGACAACTTTGTACATCTTCCCTACCTCTTACTCTCTCCTCACCTTTCACTCTACACTGCCCGGGCCGGTTTGCCTGGGAACCATGTACATGAGACATCTTAAAAGTGTCCTCCATGTGTACTGCCACCCACCTCTCCATTAGTCCTCTGCTGTTGGGGCATGGCAGGAATGCTGCAGTTGTTTCTAGCCACACCACGCAACTCTTGGCTAATTGAGTAACTGGACACCGAGTTGAGGAGTGATGGCCTAATCTCCGGAGCAACAGTGCTGAAGCCAGCCAACCCCACTGTGCCTCCCTGTCTGCTTTCAGTGTCTCCCTTGCTGCAATGCTACCCTTTAACATAAAACTTCACTGTAAAAAAACCACATTGCTCATACTTAAAAAATATCTCTATCTCACCTAGTGAGCCAACTCGTCAGCTTCACTACTTTTAGCGAAAACATCAGTGTAACACAAAACATTATCGGATAACACATAGCTAAATTCTTTTCTAAGGAAAAATAAGTGTAACAATGTGACAGGTACAACAAGTTCTTACCCTCCCTCCTCGCTTCAGGCTGAAAACAGGAGCAGGCATAGGGTGCTGACAGCTTGAAAATTGCTTACAATACACATATCCGAAAAGATCTATCCCAGGCAAAAAAGTGAAAATATCACTGGCTTGCTTAGCTGGTGTTTCAGATGTCTTCCCCCTCCTTCACCCCTAATCCTCCCACCCCCACATTTGTTATGGCTGGATTTCTGCAATGGCCTGCGTGTTTGGTGCCAACTGCAACCCAAGAACTATTGCAGGGGAAAAGGAAAAAAAAGAATTAAGACAATTATTACATGAGGAGAAAATGCTTTGCCTCCATTACCGAACAATATCCAATGAATGCATAATATCCAGAGACTTCTGGCCATGAAGTGAATTGGCGCTTGCATGACGTCTTGTACTGATTTTGGTGACACAACCACAAAGTAGCTATTTTTAATGATTTTGAGATGAAATGACAAAATGCTAAGAGTAAAGCTTAGAAAAGTTTAAGGGTTAAGAGTAAGGAATAGTGCCATGCTGCTGATTCAACTGTGTAAGAAGAGGGTTGCAGATTTTCATGTTGTATTTCTCTGCTCAAGTACTTGAATTTCTCTCAACTTAATTAATCACCTTTAGCTGTACTGTTCAATTCTAATTTCTTACATTCATATTTAATTGCATAGTATACAATGGACTCCTGCACCTACATTTATGATGCAAAACAAATACCCACTTTTCTAAAATTTAACAGAAAGAATAATTAGTTACTTCATACGACTGCAATACTGTTTACTGTGTATTTCATTTCTTGAAATGTTGTTTGTACTCTGTTGTAGGTTGCTGCACTTATGTCATTGCATGTTTTACTTTGCTCCATGTTACCATATGCTGCATTGCAGACCATGCAGAAACATAATTTCATTCAATTTAAATTCATTCAGTTTAATTTGTATATTGCTGCTGACTGCAATATAGATATCTTGACCGTGATTTTATATTTACTTTATGTTTGTGGACTGTGCTAACAGGTGTGGAAGAGCAAAGAAAACTTTTAACTGTGTAGTATAGTGCAAACCTTCAGGCCCACTGTTTCTGTTTTCCTTTTCTGTGCTGTCAAGCAATCAATCTGCTGTTTATATCACTGCTTGTTAAAGTGGTATCGATTTAAAAGTATGCATACAAGACTGTGAAACAAAGCAAAGGTGAGAGAAAGATAAGGAGAGAAGGCAAAACAGAAAGAGAGAGAGAGAGAGAGAGAGAGAGAGAGAGAGAGAGAGAGAGAGAAAGAGAGAGAGAGGGAAGGTAGGAAGCAATAAGGGGAGATTTTATATCAGATAGAGGGCCTAAACCCTGGAGATGAGTGCAGTGTGGATGGGGCGAATTATTTTACATAATAAACGCTTCGTATTCAAGCCTGTAATTGATAGCTGAAGCCAGGCAGAAGCAGCACAGCCGCCACATTTGGGCTTTGGGAGCTGTCAGTCAAAGGCAGGCTGCCGGAGGAGGGATAACGATTGTCATCTGACAACTGCCTCATTTAATGTTATCATTAGTGCTAACGTTACTGTTTACAAGTGCCACTGGTGGCCCGGGCAGCAATGTCAGTGTGCAGACGCTGGTGGTTGGAGTGGAGTGCTAGAGATGAGTTTGTTATGCCGTGTTATGCCATTGGTATGGCAGGAAGCAGTACTAGAAAGTCAATAATGTGATAAGCCAGATATGGAAGGGGTGTGGTGAAAAGAGAGAGAGTTATCTACTCTATATCCCTCTCCACAGCTGTTTCTGTCTTTCCCTTTTCAGATTTACACATGCATGCCAGCTGGCTCTGGCTTAACCTTGGTTGTAATTGTCAAATTAATGATAGATTAGAGGCCAGATTACAACTTGACCCAGGCTTTAACTAATCACACGGTAACAACGAATATATAATCTGCAAATAGCCTCCGAGTGTACCATTTAATACATGAGCAAAGCTCAGTAGAACAGAGCAGAGTAGAACAGAGTAGAACTGGAGTCAGCAATGGCCCTTTCTGAGAGATAATGGTACATATGATGTAGATATCACCACATGATTTGTAGGAACACACAACTTTAGCATATAAGAACTGTAAACAGCTGAGAAAATATACATGGATTTGTACAGGAAAGATCTATATACTATACATGTTTTACATAGATTTTAAAAGCAGAGAAAAAGAGAGAAAGAGAAAGAGATAGAGACCACCCTCCTGTATATTTCAGAAGCTGTAGGCAAACACCTCAATAATTCATGGCGGAGAGATTGATTTTTTTCCTTTGGCGAGAAGCAGCAGATGTGGCGGTGTGGGGGGGGTTGTGGGGGCAGAGAGAGAGGAATGGTGTGTGTGCATGTGTGTGAAGGGAGGGATCAAGGCCGGAGGTTAGCAGCTAGGGGGATCATTAGCTTGCCCACTTATTGTGTGAACAATGGAGCTTTAAAGCACACTTTCACATTACTGCCAAAGGGTGAGAGCATGCTCGCTTAGCTTGGAGAACTGCTTATTTATGTTTGTAAAATCTCTTAATTGATCTCTCTTTTCACTGAATAAGGAGGTGAGCAGAGCTCTCGTGATAAGCAGGAGGTGAATACTGAGGGGGCTGGTGGTGTAGGACTTCATATTTGTGTTACTGCTATTTATTTTTACTTGTCACCTTTTTATTGAAAAGGCTCTTGGTTAGTTGACCAGACAGCATTAATTTATCAGTCAGTTAACAAGAATAATACAGAAAACAGTCTTCTGTAATTCAATGGAAGGAAAGTTTTGCAGGCAGTGCTGGCCTATGGTTAGGAACTGGGCTACAGGATCAGAAGGTTCTGGGTTTGAAACATGGACCAGTTGGTTGCACCCCTGAGCAAGGTACACATCACTGCTCCCTGTGGTTCAGTCTGTGCTGTGCTGTATTTCACAATGATAAATAGTCACATTCACTTCTTTGCTACCATTTTATACATTACCTTAACATGACTATGCTGTTTATAAGTCATATGAGATATGAGAACCATATATTGCCTTAACTTGTTATTATGTTGTTTCCCATTATTAGGTTATATTGACATAAAAGTGTCATGTCATAATTACTGGACATAAACTGTCTTGAGATCATACTTTGCAGAATCGGTCCCGACCATTATCGGTAATGGTTAAACAATACTGCACAAAACCTGTCATGAAACTCCTTATTACATCTGCCATGCCATGTTCATTGCATTATAATTCAAGGTTATGTGGCAGGGCTCAAGTAAAGTGTTGCAAGCTGTTTCAATAGTTGCTTGCTAATAGCAGCATTAAAACGTTAAAATGATTATTAAGTGGTTATGCATATCAGTATTTTTGGATTCTGCTTTAAGTAAGAAAGAAAAAAAGGCCTATGTACTGTACTATGCCAGTCTGCCAGTCCAGAAGTGATGATGCTGATGAAATGAGCAAGAGTGAACGAGAGAGGAGAGAGACAGAGTGAGATAGAGGGAGAGGGGAGAACAGGGGGCTGGCCGGTCTTCCTGCGTGTATGTCTGATGGAATCAGTCTTTCACAGCTCTGATGTGACGGCAGGTGAGGCTTTGAGCGGGAGCGACAACCTTTTGTCATCGCACCGTGCTCACAAATAATTCATCCCATCATGGCGAAGGGGACGCGTATTGACAGCCACCACTTCTACTTCCCTTCACCTGTCTCATCCAGGCAGGCTGCAAAGGACAGAGGGACCTTTTCACGTACATGAACATGTACTATCTCCCTCCCTCTTTCTGTGCTGACCCAATTAAATCTGCACGCGTCCAACTCCTCTCCACTTGGCCAGCGATTGGCAGAATGCAGAAAAGTCATCATGTCCTAACCCAGGAAGAACAGTGTAAAACCTTAAAAATGTTTGTGTGAACCTTAATCTGAGTGTTACATTAAACATGCAGAAATGTTTGAATTGAAAAGAAAAGATATAACGCATGCTTGTGAGTTTAGCTTTTACTTGGTTTTAAGCTTCATCTCCGTAAGTTTCTTTAGCTCAGACACCAGGAGGAAATGCTGTTTTGCTGAAGCTGTTAGTGAGAGGGCCCACATAAGCCTTGTAACTGGTAAGGGGATTGCATATGTAAGTGGGACTCTAAATGAGAAGGACTGGCCAGTTGACATCAAGATAAACAAAACAACCAACAAACTGCAGCTTTTAGAGTAGACTGAAAAGTTATTTACAGGGCATACTTGTTACATGCATATTGTGTGCCAAAAAGAAAGGGGATTTAGGTTCCTCAGAACTTCAAAAGTCTTGATTGATTGACATTTCTGTAATTTAAAAATAACAATTAATAACATAAAGAATTACATTTATACTTGATATACATTCTATATCTGCACTTCCAACCCTTTATGCTATCAAAAGATGACAAAAACATGGTAAAAATATAAAAGACTGGTTTTCTTTCAGTAAAACAAGAATTTTCCTCAAGGAAAAACAATCAAATTATATCTTCTTTACACTTTTCCAAGCATGTGGTGCAAGTTTTGAATCTGCATTTTTAGAAAATGTATTCACTTCACCAAGCTAGAGACAAGAAATAACTACACAAAAAGAGAAAGAGGTGCTTTAAGGTGTATATGCCATCAGGAAGCCAGGAGGGTTAACATTCTGAAGCTGACGCTGCCATTTTGCTTCTTCTAGATGGTATTTGTAGCAAGTAAAAAATGAAAGAGTTCTGAGTTTGAAATGTCATAGATTAAAAGTTTGAAGTCAACCTTTTGGCAACGGCTGCTGTAGCTAGTAGGATGTCAAGGTAAAGCCAGCTGGCTTAGTATGATTAGGTGGAGATGTAAAGGTGCTTTAATTGTGTGTAGTATCACCATTAGAGTCACTTCACACACATCTGAGTGCAGAGCAGCACCATTGTGAATGCTGTATGCACACTTAAGATGAGTTACTCTGAAGGTTATGTTAAGAAAGGAGAGACAGAGGGAAATGGAGAGCAATGCATAAAGGTGTGTTTATAGTATCCACCATTAGTGGTTGAGGCTGTGTGCATCAGTGGGTATGAGTGAGACAGAGCATCTTCCTTGCGTGGCAATTTGTTCCTCCACCACAAAAATGTATCATTTACAATATATTAGGCAACAGCACGCAGTCACATGGAAGCAGTGCAAAACTGCAGCATATTGATTTTAACAGCACGCTGTCTTCTGCGATTTGCGGCAGAGAAGCGCTGTCTCCAAGTGGCAGACTCACAGGATCACAGGGACAGAATGCCACTGCACCACATGCTAATGCACACTTTAAACATTTAGCAGGAGGAACTGCTGTAATTGCTTTGACAGCTGACAGGTGACCAGCAGAGTGTACCACCCTCTCCTCTCCTCTCCTCTCCTCTCCTCTCCTCCTCTCCTCTCCTCTCTCCTCCCCTGGCCTGCACTTCTCCTCTTCGTGTTCCTTTGTACATCTTCTTGCTGCTCACTCTGCATATATTTTATTTTTTCTGTTTGATTCTGTTATTTCTGCTTCTCAATCCACATCCATTCTTTCTCTTCATTTCTGTCTTTTGCTTGTGTCATGAGCTGCTTCTCTTCTCTTCTCTTCTCTTCTCTTCTCTTCTCTTCTCTTCTCCTAGTTTTTCATTGTGTGTGTCTCTCTTTCAGAGAAAGTCTGTCTCTCTCACTCCTTCACCTCACAGGGTAGAAAGAAGTATTATGATTCTTTTCGTGCCTGAATACAATATTTAATTAGAAGTGGAGGATTATGGTCGTTAAGCGCAAGGCAAAATTTTCACAGGATCCAAGCAAAGAGAGGCCATGATGCTATTGTAGCAATTCTGTCACCTTTTCATTAGTGTTTTCACTAATTACTAGTTCCAGGCTGTTAGGAGTTAGCATCATTAGCCAGTGGTGCTGAAGATATTAGTACAGCAAATTGGTGCGGCTTTCTATTGGGTTAAAGCACAAAACATCCTCCCCTCATAAAGAGAGAGGTGAGCGTTATTAAATTAGCCTCCAAAGCTCATGGAGTAAATGTCTGCAAATGAGTAGAGCCTGGCCTCTATGCCTCCCAGCACAAATTTACCAAAATAATTATACATCAGCCTGCCAGTGCAGTCATATTTTAATAATCTCACTTTCTTGCTTTCATTAAATTAAAATGGAGATTATGTGTCACTTTGGTACAATTAAACACACAATCAGCATCTAGAAAAAAAAAAAGATATAATCAAAGCAATAATAACTTTTAAGTAATCCCTGTAGCTACCAAAATTATTACACCACATATAATAAACACATTTGTGATTGTGCTACTGCATGCACAGTGGGACACTTTTTGATGTATGTTACAAGCCAAGATACACGATCTGCTGTAGACTGCAAGAAGAGTTCTCATTATGACTGTAATGAACATGTCTTGTATGCCTGATGACCCACAATTACACGAGGGAAGAAAAGTCCAACAGTGTAAGCAGTGGCAAAAACATTTTCAGCTTTTCATCTTTTCATACCTTTACTATTCTTCTCAATAATCTCTCATTAAACTCATATATACAGAAGAACTTTTTCAAAGGAATGCGTCAGAATCACGTTTTACTTTTAGTCTAATGAACCAAATTCAACTGCGATGGGCTGGCGACCTGTCCAGGGTGTGTCCCCCGTCCTTCACCCTGTGTGAGCTGGGATGGACTCTAGCACTCCCCCGCGACCCCGCTTGGGACAAGCAGCAGAAAATGACTGACTGACTGACTAAACCAAATTCAAAATTTCTTAAAGTGTAATACAATTCAGTGGTGTAAATGCTGTTATGAACGTGTGCATTCAACAATATAAGCAGCACATGCTTCTTTTAAATAGTGATAGGATCCATGGTAAACACAGAAAGCTGCAAGACCACAAGCTGAGACCTTTTTCTACATATTCCAACTTCTCTTATAGTCCAATTAAATAAGTTTCAAGGGAAATCAATGACTGTATCGCTGATTATGTTTATGCAAGATTAGATCACAATGTGCTGTAGTTTCCCAAATCCAGGGATCTTCTAGTTGTTCCTTATACAGCCAGTTGCTCAGAGACCAATACAGTAGTGCATTTTATGGAACAGGTATAATAATTCCTGATTTGTGAAAACCCTGGATAAGGAGGAGCATTTGCCTGTAAAATCCAGCAAATCCATAATCTCAAAGGGATTAATTGAGCATGTCTTGTCATCATGGCAGCATGCTGTTCTAAAGGGTTTATCTGATCCATATTAATGGCACTGAAAGAATGGAGTTAACCTGAGAGAGCCATCTTTCTAACCTCTCAATTAAAAGCTCTTACAACACACACTCGCAGACACACAAACAGGAACACTGAAGCTGTGCTCTGTCTTTATTACTCAGGAGGTATTAGATGTGCTTTTTCATTATCCAATCAGATAGAAGTCTCTTTTCCTTTCTTTTTTCTGCCCATTTCCTTTCGGTTCCTCTCTGGCAGGCTGTATAAATAGTGAGGGGAGGATGAAGTCATTCCTCAAGCGGCGCTGGCAGGCCCTTTCATTATTTACACTATTTACTTCGGGCGGGCCGAGTCACTGTGCGCCGTTAGATTTATCTGTATGAGAAATGGGCCCCGCCATGCAGATCTTCCTCAGAACAAAAGCGATGCACCCGCTTGTTGCGCCGTCGCACTAATTCGCTTCATGAAGTGTGTAACACAGTCCTCTATGGCAGGGAAGGGTGGGGGTGCTTCATTTGTCTCTTTCTTTATTAAACTAATATATAACAATCCTCTGCCTGCTTGTAGCCGCACAGCCAGCACGGCCCAGAGCAGAGCCAGAGGGAATGCGAGAAGGAAAGATAGTAGGGGAGAGAGGAAGACAGAGAAGAACACTCCGCTGGCATGTTACTGAAGAGCACTGTCTGTGTAGAGAGGGGCCGGGGGCAGTCTGAATCAGGACGGGAGAGAAACAGAGCGACTGAATGATTTTCTGCAGCTTGGCCTAAGGAATAATTCCCCTTAGTTTTCTACCTTTTACCTAAGGCTTAAAAAGAAGTGATCTGATTTTCTTTCAGTACTTTAACAGTGACTGAGAAGACTTGATTTATACTTCATGCATGAAATGCACCACAAAATGTATTTGATTCACCAACCAACTATTTCAGAAAATTAAAACAGGGAGTTCATCCTTTTATAAGTGTTATGCCCTCTTATCTCAACAATAATGCAAGTAATGATGGACTATGATGGTGCCAAGACATTATAAGTATGTTAATTAACTCCTGGAAGGTGCGAGGTGGGGCCTTCATGAATCAAACTAGATTCTCATTTGGATCTGAGGACTTTGGAGGCCAAGTCAACACCTTAAACTCTTTCAAACAGTTTAAATGTGGCTTGGTGCCTTATCCTGCTGAGAGAGGCCACAGGCTTTAAGGAATACTGTTGATTTGAGCACATTTACTTGGTCTGCAACAATGTTTTGCAAGACAGTATGTGACATCATCCACATTAATGCTAGAAGCCAAGGTTTCCCAGCAGAGCACTGCCCAGGGCATCAGACTGCCTCTGCAGCGTAGTTGCTTTTAGTAGTCAACAAGGATCAGCACGAGCAACCCAATATCCCACTCCTTGACAGATGCCATTGTGCCAAGACTTATTTCTTGTATGCCTTGACATTAATTACTACTTTTCAAATGCATGGTATAATAAAGTAGATTTTAATACTTCTACTGCTACAGTTTTTTTAATGTATTTTTTTTATTAAATTGCAATTGATTGCAATGATAATTCTGCATACCTCTAAGATTATTTGGACATCTTAGAGTACTAACATTTTTATAGGTTTTCTTTATCCAGGCATATACAATTAGATTGCATATTACTGAAACCAAAGATTACAAACTTCTTAAAGTTCAATTGATTTTTCTTTCTGTGATGCTTCCCATACCCTTTCCTCTCTTCTTCTCTTGTCTCCCCTCTCCCCCTCCCTTCTCCTCCTGTGTCTGGTTGTATGCCTGTTTGGAGAGAGAGTAGCCACTACCTGCATGGAGGGTGCATCGACCATGCATCACTGACACTTCATCTCAGCCTGACTGTCTTGTTTCCGTGGTGACCCCTTCTTCCCCTAGCTACAGTATTATTTAAGGAGATTTATGAGGCGGTGTCCCGTGCCAGGAGCAGCGCAGGCTGACCCCCAGGGGCCGGGCCGTCAGCAGGGGGGCCCATTAATAACCCCATGGTCCTGGCTCAGGTTCCCCAGTCTATGCTACAGAGGCCTGGCTCCACCCCACAGACTCCAACTACATGACAATAGGAAAGTAGGCAGGGCAGGGTGTCTGAGCTCTGAATCAGGGAGGCAGGAAGAGAGGTCTGGCACACACCCGGCAGGCCTTAGCCTCAGAGCTGCTGTATGTGATGGATGGGGAGAGGCAGATGCTATCTGAGCATGGGCCATCTGTAAGGGCTCAGAGTAACAGTGGGGTCACTGACAGAGAGTAAGAGACTGAGAGAGAAAGAGCGATCGGTTCAGAGAAGCCTAAGAAGAGACAGTAATAATCTATGAGATTCTCTCCACTCTGCTTGATCACACAATTCATGTTTACTGTCACAGAGCAGAAAGTTCTTGCTAATGCTTTTCATGAGACAGTGAAGCAATATTTCTTAATTATCCTCACGTGGGCATCACTTAAGTCATTATTCAAATTCACACACTTTTACAAACACTCTTAAACTATTACATCTTGCAAGTTGTGACTTTGGAGGGAGAAAATATTTAAAAACCCACATGCTAAAAAAATACTATGATAATAAAAAAAATATTGATTCTGCACGTTTGCCACTGAGTACATACATGTGTGACACTCAGGCGGAAGGAACACCTCCAGTGGCCCGTGTCTATTTAAAGGGAAATGTTTTATTCAGCCACAACATCTCATTGCACTAAAAAATTTATCAGAGCATGCTCTCTGCCTAATCTTCTATGATGGCTAGTAATTCCATCCTGTCTTTGTCTTTAAATATTTCTTAGACAAAGTGGATAAGCACAGAAGGTAAAGCCCATCCCAATTTTTTAAAGCCGGACAGTTGTTAAGGAGGAGACAAGCAGGCATGAGATGGCTGGGGAGCACAGTCATAATGCCTCTTTGGAGGATGAACATTTATTAGAGCATCCCATGAGCCTCTAAGCTGGTTGGCTATGCACATTCTTCCCTCAGTGTGAAATATTCATTCAAAATTCAAAAGAGCAATTTCATTTATTTCCATTTCTTAATTTGTTCCTAACTGCAGAGCTTGCCTTTGGGGATTTTAAGCAAAAGATTTAGAGAGTGTGCTCTTGTTGGTTAACCAGAGAGATGAAATGGGGCCGTTGGAGAGTGTAGCCTGACATGATTGCAAGGCAAGATAGGGAAAGGGCCAGGGCACATAAAACAATATGACTGCTGTAGAAAAAATGTGTGGCTGAGGGTGTGTGTGTGTGTTTGTGTGTATAGAGCACAGGCTTAAGCTCTGTGCAGTCATAAATAAAGGACTGTCGTGGTGATGGACATGGTTGGCAGGCATGGCTGATTGAAACACTTCCTCCCTAAAGCGACCCCCATAAATCTGAGGCAGAGGGAGCAATGACATTCATAGGACCCAAATCAGGCCTTCCACAGCCAAGTGTGCCAACATAGGGATGTGAGACTGTGTGCTGGATGCCCCAGCCAGGGGCTCCCTTCTCCAAAACGAAATAAGCTCCATGGCCCTATGAGTGATGAAGCCACAAGAAGTCATTCTGGGCTTCTTGTGGCATGCCATTAATATCATGGAACCTTTTTTTCCACAACAACTCTAGCCTTTCTAATTAAACATAAACATCTATTATAGGTTCTAGCACCCAATGGCCAGAAACTAGAGTTGCTCATGGTCAGGAGCAGAGACCAGACACTGGCACAGGGTCATACACTGACTTAGCAAAGGTGCTGACCTCTGACGAGGACTCATAATGCTTTATTGCTGTGGGACTTGACAAACAGAAGAACCAGCTGTGAAAAATCTGCTCAGTTGTATTCAAA
>CM029376.1:13558800-13571300 GCA_017165825.1 Hepsetus odoe
CTGGACCTCATAATGGTGTGATTTTCACTCGAGTCACAAGTTTCCATCTCCCAACCTACCAGTAATTAGCCACAACCACCGCTCTGTTTCTCCAGCTAATTAGCAAATTATGTTGAAAATAGCATCCCCCTAATTAACGGTTATTAATGCATTTCTGAAGTTGCTGCTTTAATTAGCAAAGAATCGGAGCATGCATTCCAATGCGGGCAGAGCTCCTCTCACTCTGCTAGTAACAACAACCCCCACCAATGTTTTAACCATCCATATTACATGCATCACATCATTAAAAACCCTGCAAACACACACACGCTCACCCATCAACCTGCTCATCACTGTGGTCCCCCTGTCAAATAGCCAAAAAGCACATTAGAGAGAATGATCAACGAGAGCAGAGGATTATTGAATAACACAAACAATTGAAGCTGGATCATTTGCCATATTGGAAAAAAAACATTTATTTTGCTTCCCTGAAAGAATCACAAATTGGACCCATTACACTATGCTGCAATCCATCACTTACATTCTGCCCCCACCCTTTCCCCCCTCCCTCTCTTTCTCTGTTTCCTCTCTTTTGCCTTAACCCCCATCGCTTGTGTGTTTGCTATAGCATCAAAGTAAAGCAGTGCAGGATTGTAATAAAGTGACAGCAATGAGCTTGTTGAAAATGACAGCTCAGCGTTCCAGTGCTGCGGTAAATGTGTTTATTCCAAAGTGTCATCTGTGGCACGGTCCTGAACCCTGCCTGCCTCCAGCAGTTCTTTCTCAACCACTATTGTGAAGGGGCTGATGCAGATGTGTGTATTTGTTTCTCTATTCGTTTTTATATATTTTCAGGACTTTGTAGCTAAATCTGAAAAAATTAGCGCTGACATTCTACAGTAAAATGGAACATACATGTCTTTGTCTTAGATGTATTTTTTCTCCCAGTGTCAACAAAACCTGCTGAGGTTACTGAAAACCTCCTCTCTCTCTTACTGAGTGGGACTGGAGTGTGTCCTCAGTGTCCTCTCCTTGCACTTTGGGTAATGTTTTGGGTGTTGACTTGTGTTTTGGTTCTGATGAACCCATTAGGGTGCTGGGAGGAGGTATGTTCATAAAAAAGGCATATCCAGTTTCCAGTTTGCAGGTGGTGCGTGCCGGAGAGTTGTTACTGTTGTTGTTTGCCGCGCAAGCTGTTTCTGCTGAGCCCCCACGTGTGGCCTGGAATAAAAGTAGCGCTTGTGGCTCCTGCACTGGCCTCAGCAGGAGAGCATGACTAACACAAATATACAGCAGCAGCTTAGCACATCTCGTAAAGAGCAACAGCAAAGTGATAGTGGGCTCCTGAAAACACACATACAAACTCATACGCACACCCTTCCACATGTTTTTGGCTGTAACCTACTATTGCAAAAACCTGGCAATAAGTCACGGCCAATCTCCCTACAGCCCCTGCAGGGGCAATTCTGAGTGCAGCATATAACCCTGGCATGACTCACCCCCACACACACATACATACACCTTCGCCACACACACATACACTGCGTCTGTAGGACCTCAGGGCTAATCTAGCACACTCAACTGGCACACCTGGTTAACGTTAAGAGGGTGCAGTTATAGTCAATTACTATCCCATATAACGCATAAAAATACTTGCCACCCGATCCCAGGGCTTAATTGGAAACAGCTTTGCCATGCCTGGGGTCAAAATAAAGACAGTGGAGCTGGATTTGACCCACCCAAACCCCAGCAGCCCCCACCCAACCACCCCTCACTATCCAGGAACTTCCTGAGCCACTTGGGAAAGCGGTTCAGCACATTGATTACAGTCCCTATAAATGAAAACTGATATATTACTAGAACTGATTTTTCTTGTGGATTCAAGCTGAGGCCTCCCTGGATCAAAATAGTTTTCCAGCACATCCCATAGATACTTGATCAGATTGAGTTCTGGCGGAATCTACAGGCCAAGTTAACATGTTAAACGCTATTAAGTGTCTCAAAAAATCCTGAACAATTTATGCTTTGCGACAGGATGCATGATCCTGTAGAAAGAGATCACAAAAATGATTAGGTAGAATGCGCTACAGCAACAATAGAATGCTGCCTTTAGCATCACTTTGTCAGCTCTCAGCTCTCCTTCTTCCCATAGAGCATTGTCATACTGTATATCATATATACTGTGTCACCTATCAAAGCCCCCAAGCCAGCCACAGCCCTAGATCACTGACTCCTACACCTCAGGCCTGGGTGTCCAGTAGACTACATGACGTCCACTCTACCACCTCTTTTGCTACCATTTTCCACAGATCTGCACAGGACTAGCAGACACACACACACACACACACACACACACACACACACACACACACACACACAAGCCATCAGATTAGGGTCCTGCTGTTTGCAGTGTTGGAGCACAGCTCAGCGTGACCAGGACAGAAGGACACAGCAGGGCACTTTTCTCCTTTGCTCCACTCTCTCTTTGTCTTTGTCTCCATCTGTCACCCCTCTGCTCTGACATGTCCAGAGGTCTACCCTCCTCACCTCATCCTCATTTAACTTCAGTAGGATGCAGATCCTTAAATCAGTTAAGACAAAGAACTGGTATATTGCTTTGGTTTGGCACTAGTGTAGAAATTTAACATTTCGATGTTTAATTTTTTTTTTTTTTTTACATAATTTTTGGTCAAAATTAAGCTTGCATTGAAAGATTAATTTTTATGGAATTCTGGAAAAATCATGGCATTATTCCAAAGAATTTAAACCTTTATTTTATTAAACCAGGTATTAATTAATCTTGTATAATTTCTACGTATTTCTTAAAGCCTAGACCTATTATTAACGAAAATAATATTA
The DNA here is from genome assembly GCA_017165825.1 of Hepsetus odoe. Taxonomy (NCBI): domain Eukaryota; kingdom Metazoa; phylum Chordata; class Actinopteri; order Characiformes; family Hepsetidae; genus Hepsetus; species Hepsetus odoe. The sequence continues at coordinate 13,561,639 of CM029376.1, forward strand.
TGAGTTCTTATTTAAGAACTACTCTAAAATATTCAACAGCAACTACATAACTATGTTATACAGTTATGAGAATGAAGAGTTGAAGTGCTGGATCACACGCATTGTAGTTATTTTAAGAATTACAAGGAGTTTAAGGGGTTAAGAGATGGACTGAAAAGAGAAAGGACATTCCTGTCTTTCTACAGACAAAACTTCCACAAACACTAGAGTTGTAGCCCTTTGTCAGCAGTAGTTAGGCATGACTCAAAGAGGTGAAGGGTCACTGGGTGTCAGTGTCTGCTGTGTGCCACCGCTGCCCTCTATTTCCTTTCTCTCTCTTTGCCACTCTATTAAACTCTATGCTCAAGGCCAATGTGGTGCTGGGGAACTCAGGCTTTCTCAGCAAACATAGAACAGTGCCTTCCTGTTTCATTATGGCACCCCCAGCACATCTCCTCTTCCTGTACATTTTTGATTTTGAGAGACCCTGCACCTCCATGTTGCTGAGACCTGAGTTGTCTGATCAGAGCGAAACAAAGGCACAGAGACATAAGAGGGTCCAAAACAGTGCGAAACAGAGTCGAAATGTAATGGCATTCAGATAAACTATGAAAGAGCCTACCACAATACCACCGGACATCCCATTTGGGTATCATGTTTTGGAACATTCCAGCTCCACCCCCTCAACATCTCAATCATCCGTCTTGTTTTCTTATCAGTAGGCCTATGATTAGCAGCAACTACTGTTTTTCACAGAACAGAATTTATGGCACAGCAAACTAACTTTCGGCTTTCGGATATTTCTAATCACAGATGATGAATTGTAAATTCACTACTAATTCCTAAACTTTACTTAATTTCCAGAAGCAGTTTCTTTGAACATCAAAACGCTGTAGCGCTGTAGCCACTAGGTGGCCTAGTGGTTAGGGCGTTAGCCGCATGATCGGAGAATCGGGGTTCGAACCCCTTCCCAATAGGTTGCCCTGAGGTACCCTTGAGCATGGTGCTGTCCCCGTCACTGCTCCCCGGGTGCTTTCAATAGCTGCCCACTGCTGCACGGTGTTTGTGTGCACGGGTTAAATGTGTTGTGGTTCATTGTCTGCTGTGCTTTGACGTGTTTCACTTTCACTTCGTATACTTGTGCTCCCATATCCACATCTGAAATAACATAAATCCCAGCATTACACACAGAAACTTTCTCACTCCAAGCACTGCAGATGGGAGAGTTTGAGTAAGGGGAAATCATGAATATAAGTCTTTTTTAGTAAATATGCACACATGCATACATACATTCGGGATGTAGAACGGCAAAGCCAGCAGCATAGTACAGACCAGGTGTTAAGATGTTAAGCACTATGGCCATACTATCTAGCAGTGAAAGAGAGCAGGGCAATGTATATAGTGAACCACCTGTGCTCTACTTGTTCTGTAGAAAAAATGATGGCTCAGCTACTCTGCCTCAGAATGGACTGCAGACCAGGCAAGGGAGGGGTTGAAGTGATGGGGTAAAGGATCAGGGGTCAGAGGTGGCCTCTTTGTGTGCCTGTCAGACAGTCTGGGCTCAGCTAGAGCAGTGCTGGGAAGGGGCTGATTGACAGCTGACATTACCGCTCTTCATGGCTGGAGGGGCAGAAGGGCGATGGTTATCCAAGCAGAGAAATGTCAGCGTCCAGACACTGTCAGAGTGCCATCCATATCCATTCTTCCTAGCATTGCTCTCTCCACTACCACTCCCTTCCTTTCTTGCCTCTTTGCTTGAATTTTAACCGAATACACACTTCAAGATGCTCTACAATGGTAGTCTAAGGCTTGATGAGGAGGCCAGCATTATAATTAAAATAATAAGGCTAGGAACTCTTAGACCATATATGCCATAAACCAGCTAAAAAACATCACAGAACAACATTAAGCTTAATTATGCACACTAAAATGCACAGAAATACACATAGTTGTTTTATACTATTTAAGGACTCGCTAGCAACTTATATAAAAAAAAATGTATAGTATTTTCAGGCAAAAGAGATCTAAGTGAACTATATTTCATTTAAAATTAAAATTTTTTTTTGATCAGGGGTGCCCAAATCCTTGTGTAAGTTTGTATATGATTTCTGTTATATTAAAAAAAAAAGTTTGTGAACCTCTCTTAGCTCATGAGATGATTCATAATGACTTGCAGTAAGATTTTGTTACATTAGCATCCATTAAGAGCTAATTTTTTTTACCCCAGTGAATCAAAAAAAACTTTCAGTTACAGAAAATTTTAAAACATTTTATGAAGGAATATGTTTAAATAGTGAGGGAGTTCAGTTATTCTTTGGCTTTTCTTTGAAATCAGGCACTTGTATCCTGAAAATGAATAAAAATAAGCACAAAAATACACAAAGGACCACCAGACAAAGGAGTCTGGCCTCTTTGTGAATGGTGATGGCTACAGTAGACAGCGATTAAGCGATTAGGCTTACAGTGACAGAGGAGAAGTGAACGGCATAAAGCCTGCATCAGCCACCACACTGGGGCCACAGAACATGTTGGCATTCACTATGGACACCGGCCTCTGTGACCATTCATCCATTCACACGTCCCCCTGAACCTTAATTAACTTGCTTACTCAGTCTCTCATTCACTCATTTTTATTTAATTAATTAAATTAATAAGACAGCATGTAGACCTGTTCTCTTTTCCCACTAGTGAGCGAAATTCAAATTTTTAACCATTTTCAATGGCTTTCTTTCTCTACCACTAATTTAGCATTTTGTTAAATATTCAGCACCATGGATGCAATTAACATGTTGTTAATGAATAATTGATCATGACTTAAGCAGCTGTAGATGGCATGCATTTTAATTATTGAAAACGAAAATAGGAAACATTAATGGCTATAATTATGCACGCTCAAATATTGTACAGAGTGTGAAAAGGTGCAGGCTGACTGGTATTAGTGTCACAACAGATGCCAACATCAACACATTTACTCAAATCTATTAAAGCCACTCTTAGTTAGTGCATGTGTGTGTGTGTGTTAGTGTGTGTGTGTGTGTGTGTGTGTGTGTGTGTGTGTGTGTGTGTGTGCATATATCTATGCATGTGTTTACAGGAGTGCTTTACTGTATTCTGTATGTATGTGTGTGATGCTGTATCTAGAGGCAGCAGTGTTTGCAGTTTTAAAGCTGTTATGAATTCACTGGCAGTAATGAGAGCTCTTTATGTGGCTAAAGTGTTGGGTCTTTGCTCGTTCTCCTGAGCTTTTGGGCCCACGAAGGCCTGTGCTGGTGCGCTTTCATTTGCAAATGCAGGTCTAGCCATCAATAAAGTAGCAACAAGCAGCACATCAGAATGTATGGAATCAAAGTCCTGCCAGCGCACAAGAGTCTATTTATATTCCTCTGCTCGGCCAAGGCCTGCTGTCTCATTTGAAAAGGAATAAAAAAGAAAACAATCTCCGTAATGCCTTTTTTTCCTCGACACCTGCACTAGTGAGCTATGGTACACATTACAACTTCATTCCACACCTAGAGCATTACTTGTGGCGGGCCATGGATCATAAAACATTGTCCTACCAACAAGTAGTTGAATAAAGTTTCATGAAGTAGCACTGAACGCCATGAGGGGTGGGTAGGATGACCGTTCCCTTGCTGTTCTCACTGCCCCTGGCACTCCTTGTTACTGGAGAGATAAGAACCTAGGCAGGGCTACATATGTGCTGCTCATGCTTGACTGAATCACAAAATGACCAGCCAATTGCCTTCATTACTGTGGGCAGGGCCCCTAACTCTCCAACCCCCACCCCCAACCATGTCTTCCGTCTCTCCCTACTCGGGCCTTTAGCTCTCCCTGCTTCATTACTCCTTGCTACCCGACCACACCAGTTGCAAAATTAAGTGACTATGACAAACTTGCCACCCGACTCTAAAGCTACATGGAAGAGAAGAGACTTTTTATTCTGAGCTACCAAACTATCTCGGCTTTCGGGTCAGCAAAAACGAAGAGCTGGACAACAGGCGACAAGTTAGAACAGGGCGCGGCAGTCTGGGCAAGATTGGCATCGAGCAGCAGTGGTGGAGGCTCTGTTCACTTCCTCAGATCACTAGCGCTCTCCAGACTCCTTCCAACTTCAAAAGCCCCTCCGCTTCATTTAAACACAGCCACAAGACGCCCACTGCTGAAGACCCCCTGATTACATAACTGCACTTTCTTGTTTCTTGCATGCAGTACAAAGCGATCTATATTTCCAACTTTCTTTTGAAGTGCACTGAGAGGATGCACTGAGATTTCTTGTGCCGCCATATGCCCTCCATAAATAAAATCAACAAGAACACTTAACTCAACAACTCTTTTTCAGCTATTACTCATAATTATCTAGTGACTAGTATGAATTACTTTGTAACTTATTTGAAACTAATATGTGCATTCTTCTGCCACAAAAGAACCACTATGGCTTCCTTAAAAGATCTTTCTGTTTCAGAAATTAAAGTGGCTCTTTATGGACCTCATTCTAAAGAACTCTTTTGGACTGTTTTGGGTTTTTAATTATGACAATTAGTAAGGGATGCCTGGACCTCTCAACAACCTTTAGAGTTAAAGTTAAAACAAAATCATAGCCGGCTCCTCTTCTAAATCAGTATGAGAAATCTAAATTGTTTTTTAAAAGTAGGCTGTATGCAGTTTAAAAAGCCTTAAGCTACCTGCCAATAATTCATCCCTTACTGCACAACCAAAAGCAAATCCCTCTAGCTGTTGGGAAACATCTGCTAATTACCTTCTCTGTGTCTTGAGACAAACAGCAGTTTCGCATCTGGGACACCTTGAAGAAATGGAGTCATTTCTCCTCAAGCAGCGAGGGGTCACCAGTGTGTCAAGTTGTTTGTAATCAAATCAAATTATTGTGTTTATCTGGTTGTTTTTGAGCAAGGCTGTTACCATTACAAAAGTGTTGTTCATATTGTTCCTCTCAGCGTTGATCAGCGTGATCGTTGGAGCCACAGCATGAACCCTGATTGTTTTGCTGCTGGAACACCTGGGGGCAGGTGTTTTGGCAGGCAGATGTACCTGGGAGAGGGTGGAGCAGGGTTAAGAGGGAATGGTGGGGAGAATCACCACAGGGACAAGCACTGAGCTGTTAGGCAGTGCCAGCGGCATTTTCTCTACAACATACCAGCCTGCTCCACCACTGTTATCCATAACAGTGTCCCACATGCTAAAGATAAAACAATCAACTATGAAAATCACAGCAGAGGCCAGGAGATGGACAGAATGTAGTTTGTGCATGTGTGGTGGAGTAACAGGATCCTGTATATGAAATATTTCTGAAAATCTTGACTTTCATGAGAGAATATATGCTATAATGTAAATGTGCCTAAATCAATACACAGTGAAAATTTTCATATGCATTTTCCCTGCCCCACTCTAGCCTGACTAGTCTCAGAACTCTCCTTTAAAAGGCTCTAAAGAGAGAGAGTACTGTAGATATTTTCTTCTCCTTTTGTGGTGTTGCTACACCACTTTTAGATGTCTAAGCTTGAAATATACATCACTCTCTCACCCATGCTCTCTAGGAACACCAATTCACAGCTACTTCTGATTTATTTAGCAGGGCGTTAGGTGTTTTCACTTCACTGTGCTTACCTCTATTTATTTATTTATTTATTTATTCCTACAAGGCGGGCCATTACCTAACTACTTCCCTGAGCAGTCCACAAGTCTGGAAAGTGACAAGCCATCAATTCATTGGCGTAATAACATTCTCGGAGGAGATAAAGGGAAGAGGGAGAGAAAGGCTTTCATGGCGCCGTCTTACAAACAGGGCCGTGAAAGCAGCCGCGCCAAAAGAGCATCCCGCTTCAGACTTTGTGAAGTTGCTACTGATCAAAGATGCAGCACTTCACTATAAATCACAGCTCAGAGGAGATGGGAGGACGCCATGCTGCTCACTGATTGATGAGGCACACGCGTACATCCATTCGTGTCTACACACACACACAAGAAGCACAAACAAACTCATCCAAGCCATCGCAATGCTGTCCAAATGCACCCGTTTTATAACAACTCCTAAAGAGATGCATTTTAAAATAGGCTTCATTCAAACTTGTTTGGAATGCGATGTTAACATAGTCCATATTAGTTATAAAGTATTGTGACTGTAATGGGCTACACATTTCCTGTATACTGTAAGTTAACAGCTTGTTACTTGTCCATCATCTACAGTACATACTGGAAAACTAGAGGGATGTGTTTTGTTTTTTGTTTTTTTTGCTAAAAAAATTATATTCAGGAGATGTAGATATCTTTCCTAATACTTTATTTGTAATAGACAAAGAGACTTTGCTTTTGCCTCTTTAACTGCTTAATGCATCAGCTTGTTAAACAGATAGTAACTGTGCTATCACCATTAACATCAAGGTCTTTATTTGGTCACAGGCATAGTCAAAATTTAGTGATTTAATATATGGTAGCACATGTCATCATTTGATGTATTGCAGTAAAAAGTAAAGCAAAGAAGTCTAATCATTGCATCAGATGTGCTTTAATATCACATTCCTTTCATAGAAAAAAACAGTGTCTTTTACTTTATGGAATAGGCCATGAAACTGTTACAATATCAAATTCATCTCAGTTTATTCAGTCTTTTCCAGATTAGCCTTAATGTGAATTTGTTCCAGACAGTCAGTAAAGTATTACACAGCTTGCTCTCTGCTTTCCTGGATAATTTCAGGGTTGTCGCCGCTACCGGAAAGATCAGATTGTCTCATCAGAACTGTTTCTATCACTATATGAAAGGTGCTGCCTGTAATGCTGAATACACTGTCATGTTTTCTAGCACAAAAAGAAAGTTTGTCATCCCATTAACAGTAGTTGCACAAAGCTTTAAAATAAAAAAGTACACATAAGGTAAGAAAAAGCCTATTTTTGCTTAGAAATGAATTATGATTAAGAATTATGCCTAAGCTTTAGAAGCTTTTAGCATTTAGAAAGTTAAAATGCAAGTGTACCTCAAAAGGCACACAGCCTCAAAATCTGAATAGCCAAATCCATCTTTTTTCTCATTTTACATAAACTCACATACATTCATACAAATACTCTGTCTTACTAATCACATAGACAAACACACACGCTCCAGGGTGTGTGGTGCACTGTGGTCTGGCGGAAATTTAGAACACAATAGGAAATGAACAGTGGCCACAGAAAGCCCCTTGCACAGCTTGTTATTCAGCCATGGTCATTGACACTCCAGGCACACAGTGATCCCTCCAGGATATATAGGTTTATGTGGAGGCATAGCGGAGGCCGGTCGGCTGTATATGTTTTCCATCTCATTTCAGCCTGCAGGTCTCAGCCCTGCTCCCCCAGCCCTGCCCTTACATCATAGCTTTATAATGGCACTCACTGGACTACCCCAAGGAAGCCACCATAGAGAGAGAGAGAGAGAGAGAGAGAGAGAGAGAGAGAGAGAGAGAGAGAGAGAGAGAATGTGGGATATATGTTTTCCATCTAATTTCAACTGGGTTCACCAAACGGTGAGATATCTCACACATGGACCTCCAGCAATCAATGCAGCACTGTTCCTGTGTGTGTTTGTGTGTGTGTGTGTGTGTGTGTGAGAAAGAGAGAGAGAGAGAGAGAGAGAGAGAGAGTAATTTCTGTTTGTGCTTGTACAAGCAAACAGTCAGTGATTCTCCATGCTTATGTGTGCACACATACTCATACATGTGTGTCCTGAATTTAGTAAACATGGTTCATGCTCAGCTATGTGATTTCTCCCCAACAAACAGCGCATAATAAAGCATTCTCAGAATGTGAACTTTTCTGATCATCACATACCAAATGACAGCTCTGTGCTAATATTGGTTAGCCCAAGCTCCTAGGGTAGGGGGTATCAATGGTGTATGCGATATTTTGTTAAGTTAAAATGTACGGCTGTATGTAGCTTTCCTACTGCTGTTTGTACACTGAGAAAAATAAGCAAATTAACATATTTATTAAAGTTTCTATTCCTTGTAGAAAATTTATCACATCAACCCTGTTTTGTCTCTCTGTTAACTTTATAAGTAATTGTATTGGTGTTATATAGTTTTTCCATGTAGAAATTATGGAAGCATTTGAAAAACATGTCTTCGATGTGCACAGGATGTGAAGCAGTATTTCATGATTAGAAGTAGTTCAGCCCCTCCTTTGTGACCTACCTCTGTCCTCATTATGTGACTGATGAATTTATATAACCCCCCCCCCCCCCCCCCCTCACACGCATGCTACTGTTCAACTCTGGCCACCAAATAAGCTTGGTTTAGAAGGTTAATATAGCAAATAGTGGAAGTTTAAAACTAACAAAGAACAAAGGTGACGAACTGTGGTTCTAGGGGCAATTTCTACACAGTCTGGTGATAACGCACCAACTAACTGGTAATACATTGCTAATGAATCAGATGCGCTTTATTAGAAAAACAGAAGTTTTACTGAAAAATATCACTAAAAAGTGATAATGTATGTGACATTATTCTACACACTCATGTTACTTTCAGTGCATCACTTTTCCAGAATATGCGGTTTGTACATCGCTAACTGGAGGTCTTCTTTATTGCAAAACTAAGTACATGAATAACACCAGTATTGTGAGTGAAGTAAAGAACTTTGTTAATTATATTTTAGGCCAAACCTTAAGTTTGACACTTTGATCACTGCAGTGAGTCTAATAGACTCAGTAGTTTAACCTCAATCAATGTACACACTAGAACAATGGGTCAAGAACTGAGCCTGGTGGTCCTTCCTCCACTAAAGAAATAAAAAGAGGCAGGCGATGAGGCTGTAATCCTTGGCAGTGTAGCTGACTGAGTGAGCACCTAGAACAGGTTTGCCCTGGTTTCATTAATGAGGCTGAATTTTTCTCCAATGGTCCCAGGAGGAAGAGCGCCGTGCATATTAAAATCCTCCCCAACTTTCACAAGTAATAAAGTAACAGCGTGTAAATGTGTGTGCGTGTGTCTGTTTTTTTCCCTCCCACTCTCCTGTTTTTCTCCCGCCTGTGCTGAGACGGGCTGGTTTCATGGGAACTAATTAACCTCACCTGTGTTAATTACTGCCGCAAACCAATCAACTGCTCCAACGCTAATTAACCATGTTTTTTTTTTTTTTTTTTTGTTTTGTCTGGCTGCGGGTGACCATGACGACACTCATCACTGCAGGGGATGATAGAGTTGTAATGGAGAGCAGGTGTGTGTATATATGTGTTGAAGTTGGAGGCGGGTGTTGTTGTGAGTGTATCTGTGAACAGTGCACTTATATTTAGCAATATCATACTAGATTGTGTGTGTGTGTGTGTGTGTATGTGTGCATGCATGTGCATTAGTCTGTGTGTGCTGTGTGTGTGTGTGTGTGTGTGTGTGTGTGTGTGTGTGTGTGTGTGTATGTGTGTGAGTGCATGCATGTGCATTAGTTTGTGTGTGTGTGTTTGTGTGCAAATGTTCATTAAGCAATGCAATGGAAGTGGAGGTAATCAATGCAGCTTGAGCAGGGAGTTAATCAACCTGGCTTAGAGAGAGGGGGGGGAGAGAATTATAGTTCTTTCACCTAGTCAACCACTCCATATCACAGTCTTAATCCCTGGCCATTGATCTGCATTACTCTTATGTTTTACCTCATAGACACACCCACTCAGTCCATCTCTGGCTCCATCCAGACAGCCAATCTAGCTC
>CM029376.1:13576300-13621300 GCA_017165825.1 Hepsetus odoe
TGAAAAGCCTGTGGAGGAGCGTTAAGGCAGTGCTCCGCACATAGCAGAGCACAGAAAAGCCTCCCAGCCAGCAACTCTTCTGGCACTGACCAATTACATCACTCGGGCCTGACAAATGACCACGGCGCCTGAAACCCTGCAGCAAGCTGCTGGTCCAGAGGAGAGAGCAGCCTTAATGACCGACACTCCTGTGCCTCTCCACAGAGCCCATCCATTTCCAAAAAGCTAGACAAAAAAAAATCCACACTCCACTCTGGACCAATGTCTTCATCTACTCTCAGAATCAAGAACATCTGCTCAAGTGGAAGATCTGAAATATAATTTCGAGATTCAAGTTTCATGTAGCTTTTCAAGAATGACAGAGGATGGACAGTTTCACTGGCCACTATATTTTTCCTACATATAACTACACCTGCCACCATTGTGAAATTTTAGCCAATGCTTGCATAAATTATTGTGATTAATCTTTTACAACGGGATAATTTATTAAAAGGGAGACAGTTTACTGAATCACAGAGTTCATAGTGAAACGCATGGTGTCTGTTATAACAAGCAAGAAGAGATTTTTGAGGATATGTGTACATGTGCATTAGCCAAAACCACCAGAAATTTAAGGGATTTCATCCATGATATTGAAAATGTTTTTGAAACATTAATGTGGCTTTTAGCTTTAAATTCCTTATTAAAAAAGGTAGGACAGGAATAGGAACATATGAAAAGCCTGTGTATAGCCACTAATGGAGAGACTTTCTTATATGGGCTTTAATTCAACTATTAAAGTACATGTCGATTGCTGCTATGCTGCCAAAGATGTCAGAAACAGAGCTCAAATAAACATACCTAACTCGCATTCATTCTCTAAAGTCCTAAGAGCCCCTAACCTGAAGCGTGTTGCAATGGAAACATATTACTGTAATCGCTAACTGCAAAAAACATGGTGTTAACTGCAATAGTTACTAACTTGTTAGTGATCCAAATCTTTGACTACCAAGTACTTGTGAGGCAGTAATGGCCTAGTGGTTAGTGATGAGACCCCATAAACAAAACAACATGGGTTCCCAGACCAGTAGGCTGGCCTGAGGTTCCCTTGAGCAAGTTACCTCCCCCAGCACTGCTCCCTGGGCACCAGATGCATGGCCATCTCACAAAGAAAATATAACCATCTCACAAAGGCCATTTTAATCTCTCCAAGAGCTCTGCATGTGATACTGTAAACTTTTCCTTCTGTTAGTGTTTCCACTAACTTCTCTCTCTTGTCCCGACTTTCTATGTAATATGATCACTGCAAGGTTGCGTTATTGGGATGATTTTTCAGAGCTGTTTGCTGTAATGTCATTGCACTCCACGACTCCCCCTAAATAAATTGTGTTTCATTTCTTGACGCAGTAATTTCCATCGCTCATTAGAGAGCGCTGGAGCGGCCAGGCCTGCCGCTGCAGGGTCACTGGAGGCAGATCAGGAGGTAATGAGCACGGGAACTAAATATTACAACCGCCATTTAGCGTTCCCACAGCCCACCATTACACGTACTTAGCTAATACTGGCAGTCCTCGCAATTATCTCCTCCTCTCCAGCTTTTAACTGCAGCAAATAATATGCCACAGCAAAATTGGGTAAATGTGATGTATGATTGTTTGTTGTGATAACAGTGTGTGTGTATATGTGTGTGGGGAAGTTGTGGTGCATGAGGGTATAAGTACTACTTAATAGGTTTTTTTTTCAAATGATAGAATATATATATATATATATATATATATATATATATATATATATATATATACATTCTTTATTTAATAACCTTGAATAAGTCCTTGAAGGTAAATAAGTCAGTATAATCAGTATGTTTTCTTTAAAGGTTGTGTACTAGGACTTTATTGATACTCAGGCAAGTCAAGAGCAGAGTGGGTGAATGATCGATAATAGAGTGACCACCTGTCACAAACTCATGAAGGTAAAGCAAGGGATATGAGTTTTAGACAAAGTGGTCATAGAATTCCAGAATATAGAATACAGTTAAATCTCTCATGTCCTTTTTTTTAGGGAAGTAATAACAAAACAATGAACAGCGCACACCAATGTACTCAAACACACACGCGCACACGTATACACACACATTTATCAGTACAATTAGGCCTGAAAAGTCCTGAGCCACGGAACTAGGCCTATTTAAAGTCCCCCTACAGAGAGAGAGAGCAGCAGAAGCAGCGGCAGCAGTGGTCGCACAGCCGGCGTATCTGTTTCCAATAGTGGCCCTCTGTTCTCCGGAGTGCTATCGATTGGCCACTGATGGCCCAGCAGCCAGACACAAAGCTAAACTAATTAAGGTGTGAGCTGGAACGCTGGCTCGGATGCTGGCTGAGCGCACATTCAATTATCATGCAGGCACAACAACAATGCACCAGCACAAACATGCATACACACACAGACACACACACAGAGACACATACAGACACACACACAGACACACACACAGACACACACACACACACATACACACACACCTACACGCACACGCACACACACACACACGCACACACACACACACACACACACACAGTACATACATATACAGGCCTTTGGAAACCCACAGGACCGCACAGTGGTATTGAATGGAGATCAGTCACCCTAATTAAGTGTTTGTGTTGAATATACAGAACTCAAGACCTAGGATATGAAGGTATATGGAACTCACAGGAATGAGGTGAACAAGGGCATCAGAATGCAAACACAAGCATGTCCACACACACACACACACACACACACACACACACACACACACACACACCAAACTTTATAGAGCTGTATAGCAGCAGGCCTTGCGACCCGCTATTGATCTGCGTATGCAAAGAGCTCCAGTAAAGCAGGACAGCTTTAGATGCGTCTGTAATATAGCCAAGCTGTAAACCCACACGAGGTCGATGCTCACAGCTAATCAGATGCTGCAAACCTCTACACGCACAAGTTTAAAGCTGGTTTCAAATCTGTCACAATACAGAGAATCAAGCAGTATACCACTAGAGTCTACATTTAATAGCATAGATTTTATTTTGTATTTATTTATTATTTTACAATTAAAAGTACACTTTTTGGCAAGTATATATAAATGAACATACAGTTCACATCCTCTAGAGAGAACACATTTCTCTTGTTGATTCTGATAAAAATATATAACAAAAAAGGCATATATTTTTCTTTTAATTTATGTTTTCGTTCCAAAATATTAAATTCAAGTTAATAGAATTGTGTACTAAAACTCAGTAATTTTATATTTATGACATGTACATTTGATTTGGAAGAACGTGTTTACTATATATTTTCTCTATTGTGTGTTCACACAAAGTTAGGCCCATCCTTTGACACTGGCAAGATGTATTTGCTGTTCAAAATGCTTCCCTGTGTTACTGCTCTTGAGACAGCCGAGACTGCTTTGAGCGCGTGTTAATTTCCCTCTCACCTACACAAGCTTGTGCCTTGCCCTGCTACTAAATGCACGGCGTGTAAAAGGTCACAACCCCTGACCCAGGTAAAACGAGCTGGTTCTTGGGGGAATGCTCATATAATGGTTCATTAAAATGCAGCTCCACTGCTGCCATTCTGGCCAAAGAAAGAAAATAAATAAAGTGCGGCAGGCTACGCATTCTTCTCCAACAGAGAGAGTGCTGACCTGTGGGCCTGAAGTTGCTGAGAAGCATCAGGTACAGAAGTGTGTTTGTGAGTGTGTGCATTATAGGTTTTTAAAAGCCTGGCTTTGGTGATATGTCAGTTAAGAGTTTGCATAAGATGTATGTGTGTGGGTTGGTGTGTGTGTGTGTACATGTGTGATGATTTAAAAGCCCTGCTTTGTCTGTTGAGAGAAAGCATAGTGTGTCTTTGTGTGTATTTGTGTTCTCATCTTAATGAAAGCTTCTGGGATGAAAAACTTACTAATGAAGGTTACACTCAAACACTTACTCCCCAACCTCTCTCCCATTTTCTTTCCTGCTCATTGCACATCATCATAAGCCTTAACTGGATGAGATTAAAGTTACATTGGGTGCTGAGGTAATTTACCATTTACAGGGACTACTCAGTGATATTATTTCTATCCGGATAGGCCATGATTGTGTCTGTTGAATGATCTGTTGTGTTTCACTGAACTCAGCCATGGTCTGATCATTGTTAAGTCCGGATGCACATCTCAAAGATTTTCCAGGCAGATGTCACCTTATGTTGGAGAAAAGGTTGTTTAGTTTTCCTAGTCTCATACATATCCAAATCTCATCTCTAAACCATATAGTTGGTTAAACTTGTGGTAGTTGTGGTATCTCAACTGCATCTCAATTCACTGCACTGGGAGAGCATTAGCAAGAAGAGAGAGAGAAAAAAATATGACCAGAAGAGCGAAGTCCCACAGACTGATTACACAGGCAAGCATAATAGCAATTACAGGTATTAATCCATCCATCATCTGCCGCTTGTCCCAAACGGGGTTGCGGGGGAGTGCTGGTGTCCAACCCAGCACACACAGGGCGAGGACGGGGGACACACCCTAGACAGGTCACCAGCCCATCGCAGGGAGGAGCGGGACGGGGACGGCACCTTGCTCAAAGGTACCTCAGGGCAACCCATTGGGAAGGGGTTCGAACCCCCGATCCTCTGATCATGTGGCCGACGCCCTAACCACTAGGCCACCACTGCCCCCAGGTATTAATCATTACTTGATATTCACAATGGTTTCTTGATTTTGCTGTCACATATGAAGGAAATATCTGAAGTTTAACTAGATAAAATCCAATAGAACCTGCAGTCATTTTATTCCTGTTCATATGTAAGAGTTAAAGAGTTAAATGAATTGGATACTTTTGGATACTCAGAATATGGCAATTAATGCAACCTGAAATAGTTTAGGGTCCTAAACTGCTCCTGGTTTTGATATACAATACTGGGGAAAAACCTGGGAAAGACCAATATTCATTATGGAATCAAATGTAGTATCTCTCTAAATCGCTTTTTTACAAATGTTGTTATAAAGTATAGTAATTTGACAGAGCCACTGGAATTCACTTTTAGTGAAAAAAAAAAATCAACTCTGCAATATCCATTCCACAGTGGCTCTGCTCCATTTCCTCTAGTGACAACAGGCCACACCAACATCAAGGCATAACAGGACCCTGTGCAAACAAGCCTGACTCTCAAGAAATAAAAGGAAAAGCATGGCCTGGGTGTCCTGAAAAAGCATTGTTATCTGTTGTGTTACCCCCCTCTTCTCTTTGCCTTGGTGGTCCCTGTGAGCCATCCAGCACCTCACAGCATGTAAACACGTTGTCATGCTAAATGGTCTGCAGCGCTGTGTTGTGAGAGTGAAGTGTAATGTGGGTTGATCTGAAACATTGCTGTTCTGCCTATTTGGACCAGGCAGGCTGGACTGCACCCCTGGGTGAGTTTGGGAGTGGGGTCAGAGGCCTAAAAGCTGCACAATTGAGAAACAAATCAAATAAAAGCTAGAATGTTCTCATTCAAGGAATAATTGTCAGCAACCTGCCTGGACATACACATATACACACACACAGACAAGTTAAAAGATAACTGTAAATTGTTCAAAACAGAGTGTCTCTGTCAGAAAGAAATCTTGCATGTACAAAATTGTAGGTCCATCGGAAATGGATTCATGCCTGTGTTTCTTGTTAATTGAAACTAATAAAATTTTTCCTCTAAGCAGTTTTGGACCACCATTCTATGTCTATTTATTATGAAGAGCTGATGGACTGAAATGAAATAAAATAAAGACTGAGGTCTAAGAGTTTTTCCCGATGGTGACAATTGGGGAAAAAAAAAATGATTGCTTTTGACCATTATGTCGACATGTTTAATTAATGCCTAATGAAATAACCTGACCTGTCGCAAAACCACTCATGCTGGAGGTCATTTGAAACAACAAAGCTACGCCCCTATTTAAAAAAAATACAACACAAACTGAGACATTGGTTATTCTTCTTAATTATAATGAACCACTGTGTTTGAAAGAGGGAAAAATGTAAAGTAGAGCAGTCTCATTAGAATAGTGCCTGGGTCACAAGTCATTCTGCATACTTCTGACTCCAAAGAGCTTGCATTCCTGTCTGTAAACTCAGTCAAGTATACAAACAAACAAAACTGGCGCACCAAAGCGGGGAGGTTTGAAGACTGAGACAACAAAGCGCCTTTCCTTCAGATTAATGACTCCCACTCCTTTTCCACGCATCAAGATCACCAGTCTCCCTCAAAGGAGTGCGTGGCTCACTGCAATGAAAGAAATGACGTGCTTAGGACTTATTTGCTAATGATTAAGAAAACAGAATGTATTCGGAGGCTTTGCATTTTCCCGCCGCTCTTTGATCATGGACTGCCTCTGACCGTAATTGCATGCATATTGACGGCTTCTCTTTTAATTAATTACTTGGGCTCGATCTGTGCATAACTGTGCTTTGTTCTGCTGTTTTGTTGTTGTTTTTTTACATTTCAAATGGACAGGGTCTGATTGTCACAGTATGATAAACATTCTGAGAAAGTTCCATAAATAAAAAAAGAGAGAGCAAGAAAGAGAGAGAGAGAGAGAAAAAAGAGACAGAAAAAAGCTGAAACATGCTATAGGACAACAGCCATGCCTTTGTTGTCGGCTGTTTACCTTCAGCTAGGCACTGGTGTTTACTGCTCTTTGCATGTACAAATGCATGTCATGTCAGCATGGCATCGAAGAGCTTTCACATTTGACTGTACACTTTCTGTGGGAGTCTGTCACGGGACTGATGAAAAACACTAATCGGTTCACGAGCAGCAGCACAGGCTGGGGACAGAGGCATGATCTACAGTTCCGCCTTTGAAACTGTCTGTGAATTTCAGTCATTCTGAACAGTGATGAGCATAAAACCCTTCCTAGCTTCAAATCAAGTTGACCAACAAACTGAAACTCAAACAGTTCATCCAAACATGCTATGCCAAAAATGAATAGCCACCAGTGGCCAGACATGAGCATGGTGTAATCTGGTGACTTCGCAATTCTTACTGTTGTTGATCACTGTAAAAGAATCAATGATTGAGTAAAACAAAAGTAATTTCATTGCAGGAAAATGATCTTATGGAAAAAGCTTGTAAGTGTGGATGTTTCTGTCGTGTCCAGGGAGCTGAATAATGCTGTGGATGATTCTAAAATGGCCCAAATGTCATAGAGCAGTGAATGAATGAGTGTATATTAAAAGACAATACAGAATGACCTTAAACTTTAACTTTAGAAGTCTCAAGTAGAAAATGTAACAAAAATGACTTACCAAACATAGAATAGTAGAACTACAGCATGCCATTACTTTTGGAACAAACATATCCACAATACATTTGATTTTCCCTTATTTATATAAATGTTTAAAACTGTGCTGTTTACTCTGTGTCATTTCATTAATTATAGACCAAAAGAAATCTCAACTTTACATGGAAAGTACTTTACATGAAAAAGAACACTTTTTAATTTGTTGCTACAGCAACCATCTGTTTAATCACTTTTGTAGGTGTCAAAAAACACTCTTAACACATTTTAAAAACAGCTTTGGTGTCAATGTATAATATTTAAAACTAAAATATATGAATTACTGTAAATGAAGTAAATAGTTCTATTAGAAATTAGCTACAATTTTTAAAATAGTGGTATATATACATTAATTAATTGATCACATTAGAAATTTAGTTTTTCTTCAGAAGCTACATGTGTGTGTTACAGTGACTTTCTGCATGGAACAATTCCACTTAAAGCTTTGGTACTGTCTGCCTTGCCTGCTGAGCAGGGAAAAGGCCACAGAGAACCTTCTAAAAGCCTTGGACTACATGACTTTCAATGTGGTCAAATTGCTGTACTATCCCATCAATAATTTGCTATATTGTTATGGGGAATCTGAAATTATTTTGCTTTACATAGTACAGCACTGGTCAGCATCAGGAGGTCACACATCACAAAACCTTTCATGGAGGAATTTCTGATGAGCCTGCCAGGTCTGGATAAAGTGATTGATCCACTGTTCTAATTAAAGAAAAAAATGGAATAAAAAGGAAGAAATTTGAAAAAAAAAAGAATAAAGTCCTCTCCCCTGCATTTTCCATCATCGCATGTCTTATGCTTTTGTTGGCTAAATTTGTGGCTGCACTTACAGCCAGGTAACAGCACCTTTCACATTACAGGATTTAGACTTCACACATTTAACCTATTTTAAATCTATCATATGTCGGCAAGGCACGGTCAAGTGTTTGCATTTCAAACATAGCAATCAAGAGCCAATTTGCAAGCCCAGAGAGAGTGCTGATTTGCCTCTGATCTCAGGCTTCTGTCACCAGTTTATAAAAACTGTCAGCAAGCCTAAAAAAGGGCCGAAATCGTAGATTAAGCTTAATAGCAATAGCAATCAGCTGGTCAGAGATTACCCAATATTTCTGAATGGACTATACTGCTGGTTGAGAACTATGCAGTTGAATCATGAAGTAAACTTTGTCAAGGACTCTGTCTATAGCCTCTGTCTGCCTCTCTCTCTCTCTCGCTCTCTCCCTCCTCATCTCTGGCAGATGAGTGATATGCACCCTGCCATCCGTCAGTGAGTGCGTGGCTCACCTGCAGAGTTAAGTGGAACTCCTTGTGTGTTTCTTGTCAGTCTTTAGGAAGCAGAGGCAAGAACTGCCATCGTTGCCTCTGACACCTACTGTCGCACATGCATGCACATGGCCCGATGAGCTGCTCACACACACGCACACACACATACATACACACCCATGCCACTCTAGGCAACCACTCACGGTCTTACTTGCTGTTTGTGTGTGTGCTGAATGGAGAAAGACCACTAAGACCACTAACACTAAGTAATTTTAAGGGAAGTAAGGGGAGAAAAATGCACTGTGTGTTTGTGTGTGTGCATGAGCGTGTGTGTGTGTGTGTGTTTGCATACATGTTTGGAGAGGTCAGATAAATCAGCGAAAATGTCCAGGTGTGAACTAATCCTGAATACAACAATTCACTGTAATTCGCGTGCTGTGCACATGGTCACACCCAGTCTCACACACACATGCATACACATACATACAAAAATACACACACATAAACACCCTTGTTCAGGTCCACACCCCCTCTCACTCTCTAACACACAGCACAGGCCTTCCTACTATTGTCAGGGCTGAGAATGAGAGCGGCGTTCATTACCCCAGGCCGATTGTCAACATTTCCGGGACAAATTATAAAAAGCAACAGCAGAAATCCACACACCCTGCCATCAACGGCTGGGCACCTCCAGCCCAGGGGAGTTTGGCTGTCTGGAATGTCGGTGCGGTTCGGGGGAAAAAAGAGACAGAAGAGCTGGACAGGAGAAAAAAACCAAATGGTGGAATCACAGTAACAAAAGCAAAAGCGCTGCCAAGCGTGTGTTTACTGTCAGGTCGATGTCTCTGGCAGCAGTTGGAGGAGCCTTTGGCTTCCTCAATAAATATCACACCTTAAAGCTCAACGCACTGAGCAATCCCCACCAAAGACACAGGACGTGCTAGACAAAAACTTTAAACATGCTTTAAGTACAGGGCAACTAGTGCAGTTACTGTAGATGTAGTGCCAGTGAGGAATGTATGGATGGATGGATGGATGGATGGATGGATGGCTTTTCTCCTCATAAACAGGCTCTACTTGTGTAAGCTGTAATGAGGCATGAGACAGGTTGCTGGATGTCTTTCTCTCAACTCTCCCTCCACCTCATTTTTCTCTCTTAGCATAAAAGCATGCACCGTGTGTAAAATGACTAAACTCTATAATACATGCAGCTATACTCCACAGGAATTTACTTTCAGATTGCAGTAATAAATTATTTGTGCATTACATTTAAAATCTCTGTTGACCAGCTCAGGTCTGTATTTCTTCCTTGAGATTCCAAGTAATGACTACAACAAAACAAATGAGAGACAAACAAGTAAGACACAAGCAAGATTTTTCCAGCATTTTCATATCATATTAAAATATCTCAGATCTTATTTGATGTGAAATTGACTGAAAGAGAGAAATAGCTTCACAAATGTAAAAATGAAATGGAAAAACATGGAGAGTTAAAAAGTCTCCATCATAAAATTTGTATTTGTAAAATATTATTCCGAAATCAGTGAACACCCGAAACCAATATAAGCATAGTAAATCATTTATTATTTACATCCAACTAGCTCTCTTTCTTTCTTTCTCTCTCTCTCTCTCTCTCTCTCTCTCTCTCTCTCTCTCTCTCTCTCTGTCTCTCTCTCTCTCTCTCTCTCTCTCTCTCTCTCCATCTCCTTATGTCTTCCTCCTCCCCAGTCCTCTGATTGGCTATGAAGTAGAGGTCGGGGCCCTGCTGCACAGGGCTGGCCTGTTGACGGCTGACCGTGCAGTGATGGATGGGTTCCCGTGGAAACAGTCTACCCACCCATACATCAGCTGCCCAAAGCAACAGAGGGAACCTCCATGGGCTGCAGACCGCAGATCCCCAGCATGCTCCTTACACAAATGCACAGTCACTCATTCACCCTCACTCACCTTTAGCCATTCCATCACACAGTCTACTCCATAGCACCTACAGGAGACTTCCTCAGGGAAAAATAAAGTTTTTCATAGGAATTGGTGTTTGATTCCTGTTCATTTCTATTAAAGCACATCCATTCAGGTAATATTGCTGATAGTTAAATTGTATGTGTAGCCAATGGTGTAGTGGAGTTTTTTTTTTTTTATCATCTTTGGCATTGTAATTGACTTAATACTTAATAATGACTTAATACTTAATAATGGCTTAATAATGTGTTATAATCTCACCCATTCTGGTCTTTCAGAATCCAGATTTATTTGTAATTAATCCACTTTCCACAATATAGCACTGTAAGGATGAATATGCTCAACTTATCTCAGTCTGTAAGGCTGGATTGGTGGGATGGTTTTGGCCTGGGGGGTGGTCTGCCTGGTCTGTTTTTGTAAGACAGAGAGAGCAGTAGCTTCCTGTGGCTGGTTGGTGGCCATATCAGAGGCTTGGGGGTCTAAGCCAGATGTGAGCCTGGGCTTAGAGGTCACAGCAAAGCGAAGCCCTTCTTACACACACACAGACATGCACGTGGCTATTTGCTGTGTCTTAAGCAACTTTCTGTCGACAGAGAGGCTCTGTCAGAGGCTGTGTGTTTTTGGATCTCTCTTCTGCCTTCCTGTAGGTGATGACAGTGCTGATGAGGCAGCTGATGGTTTGGGGGCAGCGGCTGGAGCAGATGGAGAGCAGAGCAGAGTGGGTGGGTGCATAGCGTTGGGGTGAGGGGCAGTGGAGGTAGCTAATCAATGGTAATGCAGTACCAAGACCCTCTCCTTTGAATAGAATTAGTGCAGAATACAGTGGTCTTCCAAACAAGTACTTTCAGTTAATTTAAAAATTAGATTCTTTCATTTACAAAACATTTCAATACATTATTTATGCTAAGCAGAGACTATAAGATAGAAGTGAGTTTTAAGAGTGAAACACACAGTTTACACTAAACCTATCTAACAAAGCTATCTAAGAGGAGGGTTGGTGATCACAGGCCAAATGTGAACTTTACGTTCAAGCCACATTCAAACCATGCAGAAGTGACAACACCTTATTGACACCTTATTGGCACCATATAACACACTTATATACATATACATGCACATCCACATTCACACATGTACTACTACAGTACCATACTGTTCTAGCAGGCTCTTTATTTTTAGCCCTGGCAGCAGACAGGGTGAAAGAGTGAGATAAAGTGAAAAAAGAGGCAAAAGCAGAGAAGGAAGGTGATATGCTTGTTCAGAGTGCATGTGTTCTCTGTGGAGTGTCCCAGTTTGTTTCCATACTCAATTACAGGCTGTCTGCATCATGATAAGTGGGCACAAATCGTATTCACATCAAGAAAGCATCCGACAAAATCAGAGTTGCTGGGCAAATTCAAGAGCGCCAGTGAGTGGCAGAAGCTTTTTCACTGGCCTCATTTGAGAAGCAAATGGAATGGTTTTCTCCCATTGACAGAAAAGTCAGAGATTCTCTTGCGTTTCTGCCCACTACCTTAATCTCATTCACATCTAACACTCATTTTCTACACTATTTCAGGAGTTTCTCTAGCCAGACAGAGAGAGAGACAGAGAGAGAGAGAGAGAGAGAGAGAGAGAGAGAGAGAGAAATAGAGAACCACTACACTACCTCTAGCACTGCTGTCAAATTTATGTTATTCTTCCTGAGAATTCAGGTCACAAAAATTTCCTGCATTTGTCCGTGAGGATCTCAGCTGTGCCATATATCACACAGGCCTTTTATGAATTTATTTACCCAGCCCGAGCGCTGCGTGTGCCCGCATTTCCTCTTCTATTGCACCCCCACCACACTGCCCCCACCCACAACCAACACCCCCACTCTCTTTTACCAGGCTCGGGAAAAGTCACACATAAATCGCGTGTCCTTTCAGAGTTATTTTGCTAATTAACATCCCACTACTCATGCACACCTAAATTATGATGCATTAGATAGGAAAATAAGGCCACTAATTTATGAGCTCTCATTTACAATTCAAAACCTCCAAATTCCAGTAAATCTAACATAACTACGACTCTGTAATCAAACAGAAATTCCTTACAATTGGAAGGGGGAAAAAAAACATGCAAAAAATGGCCCAATAAAAGGCAGACACATCCTTTATAAATTTTTAATGTTTCTCCTCTTTCAGAACTCTGTGACATTGACCTCAATATAACAGGACACAAACTGCTATATCTGCTCCTCTTTCTTTCCATCATGGCCTAGTAAAGCACCCAGCACAGAATATCCGGATCCGGATGCAGATGTTCGGATGGACTCTGTACTGTTAAGCAACACTGATAATACTTTGGGTACTGGCATGCCCTAACCTATATACTCTTAAAAAACATCCTTAAGGTAATGTTATTTTGGGTTTCTTAAAGAACTTTTCAACTGCATTTTTTAGAGAATCTACTCAAAGTTTTAAGACAACCTTGTCCATGTCTTTGATTTAAAGAAGAAATTTGACTGCTCTACTTTTAAGAGTGTATTAGTATTCC
The DNA here is from genome assembly GCA_017165825.1 of Hepsetus odoe. Classification (NCBI taxonomy): domain Eukaryota; kingdom Metazoa; phylum Chordata; class Actinopteri; order Characiformes; family Hepsetidae; genus Hepsetus; species Hepsetus odoe. The sequence goes on from CM029376.1 coordinate 13,589,364, forward strand.
CAAAGAAAAGTACCCTGTGGTGCTCTACTTGTGCTGTTGTATGGGTTGAATTGACATTTTCCACTCTGCATTTCTTCACTTTGTTTAAACCTCAGGATGTTCACTGCCCTCTGAGGTTTGTGGCTCTTCTGAATGCTTCTCTTGCCTACCACCCTGGTGTATTCACACGCATGCACGGCGTAGTGCTTGGCAAATACCCATCTCCTCACCCACATGTGCTCATAGCAAGGCAAGCCTGCTGGAGATGACAGGAGCATGGGGCCAGGTGATGCTGTAAACATTTAATTGTAATGGAATTTGTAATTTGATGATGTTGTAACGCAGAGGTCAGGGAAGAGCGCCTCAATAAAGCAGGCCATGCTGTGGCCATGAATGACATTAGCCTGTCTCTTTCTCCCCCTTTCACTGTCTCCCTCCAACCCACTCTTCATGACATTTCATGCCTCTCATTCTCAGCTCTTATTACTATCCTCATTTGTGAAAATGACTGTGCAAATGTAAATCTTCTGTATAATTTGTTTGCCTGTGAAATCCCAGCCGGGCCTTAAAGAAGAAGTAAGGCGCCTGACAGTGCGTGTGAGTGATCGGGGATGGTCAGTAATGAGCAGTCGGCAGCCCTTAAATATGGACTGCCCCTGCCGTCACATCTCCCTCTCTGTGTGAGCCCATTAACGGCACAGAGAGCAGCACTAAATCAGCAGCAATCACTGCTACATCGCTCTGGATTCCTCATTACACACACACACACACACACACACACATACACACACACACAAACGCGCGCACACGTATACACACACACCAGCCATTGTCTGACCACACTTCCCTCCAGACACGCTCATCTGTCAAGAGAGAGGAGGTCAGATAAGGGGATGAGAGCAGAGTGGGTGTGATCGCAGGCGCTTATTAATACACGCGAGTGCAGGGTCGATAAAAGGCTAGTCCGCAACTATCAGAGGCCCTTTATGGCTTAAGTGAGCCACCGTGAGCTAACAATCATCGGTCAAAGCTGGCTGCCTTTCTGCATCAGGACTGCTGTGCCTGCTGGGGAGAAAAAAGAGAAAAACATGGTGTTCTCAGAGCTCATGTTGGGTAATGGAGTCTTCAGGTAGAAAGAAGAAACCATCCCGGGGCAGGACCACCCCTGACCTTTCCGTCTGTGCTACCTCTCCCTCTCTCCCTCTCTCTATCTCTCTATGCATCCCAGCAATGGCCACACAAGGCACCTTTTCACAGCCTGAGGTTGACCTTTGACCTCTCTTCCTTGATGGCGTCAGCTAAAATCATAAACAGATGAGCCACTCTTGCTCATTATGGTCCAGGGACCTGAAGTCCAGGCCAGCAGCCAGGTCCATGCCAAATTAACAGCCGGAGAAAACTGCTAATCAATCCCCCAACCAATTAGAAAGACAGAATGTTGCGCAATTAAGCCACACGGCTGACTTCAAGCAAATAGTGGCACAAAGGAAACATACAAGATCTTCCATTGTAATCTTCCATTACAACTCATGATTTTGGCATGTTAAAATTTGGAAAGACTTGTACATTTGAGTCTACTTTCCCAAAATGTAAAATTTTGCAAATTATCATTAATAGTAATAAAATTTACAAACTAAATAGGGGTGCAAAATAGTTTACAAATGTACTAAAATGCCTTAATACCAATGTTTTTTTTATTATGTGCAATCCAGCACTGCGTAAATAATTTCAGATTTGGGTTTTAGTGTTCATCGAGTAATGCATTAATAATCAAATGATGAAAAAAAATATATTAAATCTTCAAAAGATCTGCTAACTCTATTAATTCCAGAATTAAGTTTGGCACTAATTCGTTTGGGATCAACTGCTCTACAACTACCTTGCTGTAGCGGTTATAAGCGAGGTCTCTAAGAGCAAAGATAAGCTCCTCACACTGGATTTATTAAGCTCCATCTCTCAGCACAATGATCCACTGAAAGAAAAGGGGAAAGGAGGATCTTTCTAAACTGTGTGGGAGGTCAGGCTTCAATGCTGGACAGAATTATTCCGCTTAATTACAGATCGATAGATGCCGTCCCATATGATCCACGCACATTTATTATTTATTCACTTTATTTGTCTCATCATTTCTTCCCTTCTTTCTTATCCCATCCTTCCCCTCCTCCTTCCTCCCTCGATCCTAAAGGTAACAGCACTTAAGGCTGTGAGCAATTATGGAAATGGGGTCCAGCGTCTCCTCTGTGTGGCTCTCCACTGAACGGACGAGGCGGCAGCGGCTTTGACGGCTAATCGATTTGTGCTCTCCTGAAAGCAGCATCTGGACCTTTGACCCCTGTAAGCCGGGCGTCTGACAGCTGACAAAAGGAGCACTTTATTTGACTTAATTAGAAAATTGCACCCATTCCATTTTGCCCCACAGAAGAGAGAGGGAGAGAGAGAGAAAGGGAGCAGGAGAGAGAGAGAAATTGAGAGAGGGCGCATTACCTAGTCATTTCTAAAACAAACACAGATCGTGTAGAAGAGGTGAGCAGCTATGGCAGGACTGACGCAGCGTAAATGCGTTCACTCTTCCAGTGAAAGTGTTTCATGCACGAGAGACTAATGTGTTTTTGTTTGGTTTTTTTGCCATGCCATTGCTCTGCCTCTTGCTGTAAACATTCAATTTGCAATCAGCTCCGGAGGATAAAACTCCCACCTGTCAGAATCAAAGAGTGAAATCATTGCATGGTAATGTGGCCAGCTGTTCTCAAGCTTTTCTCCATAAGCATCTCTCTCTCTCTCTCTCTCTCTCTCTCTCTCTCTCTGTATCTATATTTCTTTTTCTCTCCACTACAGTCAGATTACTCTGTGTGCACTTTGTCTGGGCCATACACACAACCTTTAATCTTGGAGACTGATGCTTCAATAAGCATCTTTGAAGAATTAAAAGTTAATCCTCTTTTCAACAAACTGGAAGTGTAAGAAGCAAGGATGCTTAAAGTGTATATTACGTTCACAGAAACAAGATATACCACATTACAAAATGTGATCGCGTAGAAGTGATGCACAATCAAATAAATCCATTGCATTTCTCTAAAAGACGGAGAGGATGCAGGTTAAATTAAAATACAAATATAGAGGGTAGTGCCATGCACTGAAATCTACTGCTTGCACCTTTAATGCAGTGGTTCCCAAGCCCTGCTAAGCACATTCTATTATTTTCCACTGACACAACCACTTCAGCTCAGGAAGGACTTTTTGATGAGCTGATGAGGTGAATGTGTGCTACAGAAGAAGTGAAGGGAAGTGTAGATGACTGGGAACCACTGTTTTACCACATACTTGATTTCATCCCCCTGAAAAAGATGCACAGGGAAGAACATGCCCATTGTAGACATCCTGGCATTAGATAAAGAAATGAGATTGGCTTCAGCAGCAATGTGTGTGAGACATCACTTACACTCAGATACACCTGTTTACAGAAACAATTCTATTTCCGCCTGTATGTCTTACATGGACCAGTACAGTAAGTGATAAGGAAGATTTTAAGCCTGACCATGCTTGTGTGTGTGTGTGTGTGTGTGTGTGTGTGTGTATGTGTGTGCGTTTTGTTGTTTTTGGGTGCTGGTGTTGCTGTGTTGTTAGGGGTGTAGACAGTACTGGGTGGAGGGGGAAGGTACAATAACAATGCAGTTCTCAGCAGGAGGCAGGCTCCTCTTCCTGTGCAATGCACACTGGGAAATGTCCACAACACTTATAATGCACAAACACACACACACACACACACACACACACACACACCCCACTTAAGGCCAAGTGTGTGTAACACTAATCTTGTCAGCAGAGATGCGAGGCCTTTCATCTATTTCTCACTCTTTCTCTCTCTCTCTCTCTCTCTCTCTCTCTCTCTCTCTCTCTCTCTCTCTCTCATTCTAATTCTCATTCACTTTCTGTCTCTCTCTTTCTTTGTCTTTCAGCTTCTTTCTCCCTCTATTTCTCGCCTTCATTCAATTTGTCTCTCTTTCACACAGTCCCTCTCACTTTCTCTCACAATATCTCTCTTTTTTGTTGCTTTGTAGCCTCTTTCTCCTTCCATGCCACCCCCCCGTCTCTCTCTTTCTCTCCATCATTCTCATTTTCACTCACTCGCTCTGTTTCTTTCTCTAATCTTTTCAGTAGTCAGTAGAGTGGCCTAAATAGCTCATGGGCAGCCTCTAGAGATCTTGGGTAAAATTCATTTAGGTCACTCTGGCTCCCACAGTGTTTCTTTCTGACAGAGTACAAACATTGCTAAAGAAAAGAAAAAGAGAAAAGCCAGACAGAAAGAAGGAGGCTCAGGTTTATGAGAGAGGAATAAGTGTGTGTGTGTGTGTGTGTGTGTGTGTGTGTGTGTGTGTGTGTGTGTGTGTGTGTGTGTGTGTGTGTCTGTGTCTCTGTGTGTGTGTGTCTGTGTTAGTGAAAAACAAACTTCAGTCCTCAGACTTTATAGTCTATATAGCTAAGTCGCAAATATCCCTGGTCAGTAATGGGGACAGAGGAAATGCCTGGACAAAGCAGAAGGTTTGGTCAGGAGTTGAAATTCAGCTTGCACTGAAGAGATCCATCTATTTTTCATCCCCACACCTCATTGTGCTTCAGAAACGTTCTGCCTCTCTCCCCACAAACACTCTCAGACCTGTAACCCGAGCCATTGATCTGCTCTCCCTCTCACTGGCCTCTCTCAGGTTGTTTTGGAGAACCTACCACGAATTTTTATAGGTCATTTCCCATTTCTTTACAGCCAACGAGTGACTTTTAGGCAGGTATTTTCATCAACAAACTATTTGCTGTTAAAAGCGAACAGTGATCAAATGTTCTTCATTCACTCTTGACCTGAAACTTAGTGAGCAATTTTTTAAACACTTTTTGCTGACATATTCCTCAACAATCCAATGTGTAGATCGAAGTGACGTCTGAAGCAAATTTTAGCCTATTATGCAATTCTGACTCACCCCTAGTGAGCATATGTGTGTGCATTAACATGCACGTCTGTCAGTTTATGAACTGAATCCGCATTGGTTAAAAGGGTTGGTTAGTTGGTGGCATGTATCTGGATTTTTTTGGGGGGTCTGGTGATCAGGATGTGCATTTAGTGTTTGTTCTTAATTGTATTATCTTCAAATTCATGAATAAGAAAAAATAGTAAATACTTGTGAGAGGAGTCTACTGATACAGAATTCACTTCTGCAGTATCAGTGGACTCTGAAACCACTTCACACATTATTCCTTGGATGTGTTCAACTGTTAAATCGGACAAGCTTTGCGTTTTTATCTGAACGCATGCATTAATAATGAAAGCATGTGGCACATCTCTCCACATGCTGCTGCGAGCCAATGCTACTGCTGACTTCAACAGCATCGTTCGGAACTTGAGACTTACACTCCTAAAAGGACAGTCAGATATATTATTCAGCTGGTCTTGGTCTGAAAAAAAAAAACCTTTGTACTATTGACTCAATTGAATGAAACGGTTATTTAAAGAAACATGTATTGACAGTGGTTCCTCTACAGCTATTTATCAGTCACTGTGGCTTAGAAATCTGCTTAGTCTTTTAAGGGCCTGATAGCATTCCAGTTAATTTATTCATTATATTTGCCTTCCCCAATAGGTGATACATCAGCTATGATTTGCTGAGCTCTGAGTTAAACAGGATGTTTCTTTTGCTTTGAGGTATATTACGCCATTTAAATTTAATCAGAGATGAAGGTAGGCTCTCAACCTCTATGCATATACTTCTTTCCACTATACTTAAGTATTTTTTCCCCATTTGCAATCATTTTAGTCTCAAAATCTAAATGCTGTGGTGATGTTTGAATATCAGTCATTGTCATGGAAAGATTCCTATGGTTTTATCTATAAAATTAGCAGAAGAACTAATTCCAGGTTGTATTGCTCCCATGTAGATTTAGAAAATGCCATTTAATCTGTAGGGGAAAAAGCTTTCTTTTGCCTAGATTCTCTGTGGCTCAAATGAAGCCAGTTGGTGCTGCCCTGTCAGGTGTGTAGCTCAGAGCATTAACACAAGTGAAATGAATACTGAGAGAAGCTGTTTGTCCTTTCCACTATCTGTAAATCTGTCTCTTATCTCTTATTAATTTCAGCATCAAAATTCAAATGATGAAGAATTACAAATAAATAATTAGCTCACTCCATTTTCTCTGGGTTTTAGAGAACAGAATAGTGCTGTGAGTTTGGTTTTGTGTGATTCCATGGGTGTGTAGGCAGTGTGTACATAAAGAGAGCTGTGTCCCCTGCCAGATGAAAGCCCATTGACGTTCTAAAGCAGCTTCGACCTCCGTATGCATCTGCCTGTCAATCACAGTTACCCACAGTCCCCCGGGGCAGTTTCGTCCAGCCCCAAGAAAAAAAAAAAGAGAGAAAGAGAAAGAAAGATCAGGAACAAAAAAAGCCAGGCAGCTCCAGGCCAGCCTAGTGAAGCTGCCGACACCTGGGGGCTGCATAACGATCTGCTACTCAGCAACTCTGCCTCCAACCCAGACACATCCACTCACTACAACTCCCACAATCCCCTGCTTTAAAGCCAAAACATCGAGGATGTCAATCCATTACGCCATAGAGCTAATAATTTTTGAGTGGCAGGGAGGCAACAGGCAGTGTGTTTGAATACAGATCATTGTTAGAATCCCTGAAGAAAAATGTATTGATGATAATGATCAGTGTAAATGACAGACCTCTAGCATATAAAGCTGAAGACTAAACATTGCACTCCAGTCATGTCAACTTAGAGCAGTATTGTCTAACACTGGCCCCGCAGGCTCTGCTGCCCTGTACATTTTTGTACAGTTTTTCTAACTTACCCTCTTTATTCCAGATTGCTTGCTAATGAGCTGATTAGTCGGATCCGGGAATATGTTGGACAGAGGGGTTTGGTCTTTAACTGTACACTAGCAATGTGGACACGCTTTCACTTTCTCTTAAAAAAATTTCATTATGGCTCACTGTGTGCTGAGCTGTGTTTCACAATGACACTTTCATTAAAAGAAAACATTTCTGATAAACAGCAAAAGAGTATTTTACACACAGGGCCAAAAACTAGACAATGTAAATAGCAACTAAGATTCTAGCACTTTTATTGACTGGGAAATTAGGTTAAGGCAAGATTTACTGATGGTTTTACTGATGGAATATTCAATGTCAGTCATGTCAGTAAAAAATTATGTCAGTCCCATGTCAAGAGTGACTAGTATATACAATACAATCTGTAAAACGTATTACATATATTCAATATATTCTGTATATTCTGTTTCTCTAGGGACTTAAATAATTACTTTGGCTTTTTTTTCAGTTAGCTTTGGCTTAAATGAAACCTCCTTGCTGTTCTACCAGGTGTGCTGGTCTATAAATTAAACATGTACAACGACAGAAGAAAGTTTTTATGAAGCAATGTTGTTGATGTTGAGTTTAAAACAGCAAGACTAAAAAAGATATAGTCGATTGTTTGCTTTTTTGTAATAGTTTGCTACTATTTATAGGCAGTGCACAAAACCAGTAGCTACTCTCATATCTGTAATTTACACTGAGATTGCATTTCCTTTCTGAATTGCTTATAAACATTCAAGCATAGGTGTAGGATTGACAGGGAAGGGAGAGGTATCTCCTTCAGTATATCTTTGGCTTAAATCCATATTTTCCAATTTATTGTGCCTTCAAATTGTTGTGCATACAATACTAGTGAGAAATGCAGTTTTATTAATGTCAGAATTTTTAAGGTTTTTCAGTTGAGACTCACTCTAATGCATTTATTGAGAGTGTTCTAACCCAACTAATCAGACAATATTATAATTAATACATACAGTTTTTCAAAAATTGTTGATACTATTCACTGCAAACGTCACATGTGCAGCAGTTGATGAAAAGTGTTATATGTCTAGGCTAGTAAATGTAACGAAGGTGTTTCAGCACTGTTCTATTTAGTTCAACAAGGACATCTGAATATAACAGTCATTAAAAATGCTGAAGGCATTGCATGTGAAATGATTGTTTAGCAGCACATTCCTAAAGTAATATATACTTGTAAATATATGCTAATAATTTGTATTAAACATAACCTATAATGAGTCTCATGGTATGAGCGGTGTGTCCCTCCTGAAATTACTTTTTCAATACAAACTTGTCCTGTGATGAAATTACAGTACCCCATGTCCCAGAGGAAATTTTTATCATGCCAGAAAAGAGCTTCAGAGAGTTTAAAAGATTGAAACGGTTTAAAGCCATATATGAGCGGATGTGCCACTGGCTAATGTTACAGATAAAAGTTTTATTGATGAGTATACCAAAAAAAAAAAAAGTTAATTTAACTGAAGAGTTGGCAGGAACATGTGAGTGAAGGGAAGATGGACATGACTAAGAGCATTGATTCCCATGAGAGGGAATGGGAACACATATGCACAGGTCCAACCTTAAAAGGCACGTTTGGTGTTAAATACATATTTGAGTTCAGTCAGCCACTTAATGGAATCGCTTTTCACCAATGACGCTAATGAGACACACACACACAAACACGCACACGCACACGCATGCACACACACACACACGTCTGGGTGTTCATGCACAGTGGTGTATTTATCCTCACAGCTGAGCACAAATGCAGAAAAGAGGGCTAAAAGCCTCAGGCTGCTGTACCAGTGGTAAGGCCGAGTGTTAGTGAGTGTGCATGTGTTTGCATCCTCTGCTAATATTATAATGTCCAGCAGTGGCTCTTAAATGGTTAAAAGTTCTTTTTTCCCTTATTCCCTTATTTTCCATTTCAGTGACACACTGAGGACCGTTTATAAATGTATTCACCTGAGACAAAGATAAATTTAGCACAAAGAGCAAAAGAGACAGATGGATGAGTAAATGACAGTGTGCTTGTGTGTGTGTGTGTGTATGTGTGTGTGTGTGTGTGTGTGTGCACACATGCCTGTGCATTTGAAGAGAAGGTGATCTTCATGCAGGGTGAGGGAACAGAATGAAGGGGCTAAGAGGAGGAAGAGAGAAGGGCACATCTGTGCTAAACATGCCCTGGGGCTAGTCTGTACACACTCCAGCACCAACACACACACACACATACGCACACACACACACACACACACACACACACACACACACACACACACACACACACAATCTCTCTATGAGCTGACTTTTTTAGCAGCAGGCATATTACTTAGAAAAAGAAGAAATAGGTGATTACAGAGTCAAGGACTCTCTCTCTCTCACTCTCTCTCACTCTCTCTCTTTTTCTCTCTCTCTCTCTCACTCTCTCTTTCTCTCTCTCTCTCCCTTTCTCTCTCAAAAATACAAATACCCCCCCCACACACACACACACAAACACACACTCACTCAGCCACACACAGAAAATAAAGGGTATGTAAAAGTCTGGATAATGTGTATGCGGTAATAGATATCCGTCTATATGAAAATAAAATTAACTGGCCGAGTCCAGGCCCGCCAGTAAACGAAATTAGCATCAAATGCAAATGAGCGGGGTGCTTAACGGTGGAACAGGTGCAGGCAGGGCCCCTAAATGAGATAAATGAATAAAACATCCATGGGCTGGCCCGCAAAAGCGGACACAAAGTCAATGGCATGAATTATTCAGCAGCTGGGGCAAGGCTGAGCGCTGCTGACCTCTTACCGCAGGAAGTGCATCCCAAACACAACAAAACCACAACAATGGACTTCAGACATTGGGGGTTCCCTCACCAGAGCCCATATACACATGGGCACACACAAACATGACAGATTTATCAAACACTGACGTTTAAAAAGTTCAGAGTCACTGGTTTCAAAAAGAGAAAAGTGTGTAGTAGGGCTGAAACCATTAACAAAGAATTTGACTCTTGTTTCTTCATTTGATCCATTATTCAAAACATCAAAAGTAACTAGTAGCTGAAAGCATTTAACATCATAAATGTGTAATATTCAAAAACTTGTGCTTTTATAGTGCCCAACAGGCTAAAATGTCTTGCCACTAGCTATAAGCTCTGTAATGGTCCACTAGCCTCAAGATAAGATAAGATAAGATAATAATAATAATAATAATTATAATTATAATAATTATAATAATAATAATTATTATTATAATGATGATGATGATGATGATTATTATGATTATGATGATGATTATGATGGTAGTAATAATAATAATAATAATAATAAGAAGAAGAAGAAGAAGAAGAAGAAGAAGAAGAAGAAGAAGAATATGCAAAATGTATGTTATGTAGTTACATCCATTTTATGTTTCTCTAAATTGATGTGTCCAGGACTTACTCTCCTACCTAGTCCAGTGATAATAAATCAAGGTCAAGGAGAGTCAAGGATTACCTAGAACCAGCTGTGGGCCGCAAAGCACAGGATTGAGAAACACTGGACCATTACCTGTACTTTAAATAGAGTGAACAGAAAAAGGAATCTGACTATAATTCTAAAAACTATATAACTCTGGCAGTTGGGGTGCCAGGTGTGTAAAGTTAAAATCATGCATATATACACCTCTGTGAGTCAGGGCAGAGCTGCTGGTCATTGTTTGTCACCTTTGTCACTGCAGCATAAGAGTCTCTATTCAAGTTGTTGGTTCATGATTTCAGCTTAATGTTTACATCCTGCATCGTCTCCCACCACATGACAATTGGAATAAGTTCACTACAGCATATTATTATATAACTTCATATTGTTCCTATAATACGTGTACGCTTTACACTACACTTAAAACCATTACCTCAGAGAGGAAAGTCAGACTTTCTCTCTCTCTATCTGTCTGTCCACCTCTCTCCACACCTCCTGAGCCATCTGTGTCACCACAGAATATTCCAAACTCTCCTCCCTCACATAAATATCCACACCATAGAGAAGAAAGTGACCCTAATGACCAGTCCTTACTAGTGGGACATGTGAAGATCAGAAGTACAGGGCACAAACAAAAGATACTTTGGAAGGAGAGAAGCAAAAGAGTGAGAAAGGTGTTGAAAGAGAAGACAGTTTCTGCCATTTCTGATCTGGACGGGAAGTTTGCTGTGAAGCTCACTGTGACATCACCAACCCAGGGAGGAGCACTTCCTGTCTAACATTCTTCACTTCGCACACACACACACACACACACGCACACACACAAACACACACACACACACACACACACACACACACACCAGGAAATGGCGTTCATCAACACTGCTCTGCTCCAGAAAACACACACACACACACGCACACACACACCCACAGCTACTTCAAGCTGAAAATGCAAATAGTAGAAAGATTCCCTTTCTTGATGCAGTGTAATTGATTATATATATATATATATATATATATATATATATATATATATATATATATAACATCCTCACATACATTTTTGGCTGATTTCCTTAAAATAAGCAAACAAGTCCTTTATTTTTTTTGTGCAAAATAAACAAAAAATATACTTTATTCATTCATCTACTCAATATATTCACTTAAAAAGATAAAATAGTTGTGCATAATGCTGTATTTCTGTGAATGACCTGTGCTCAACAACTCAACTTAAAAAAAAAAAAACAACAAAACAAGTGATTTGTGCATGGACTGAATTGCTTTATTATAGACCCTCTTTTGACGACTGGCACTTTTATCCTGAAAATGTATAACACACGTACACAAACACACACACACAGACACACACACACACACACACATACACACACACATACACACATGCACACAGTAAACCAGTATTAAGTGGCTCAGTTGTCATGCTAGGAGTAAGTCCTTTTATAAATTTATCTGATGTAGATGAGTGTGGACATTCACTCTTATCTCCACACACAAAGCTGGCTTCTATGTGCCAACTGCTTCAGCCTCCAGGCACAGAGGACAACCTGACACTTCACATGGCCAGCAAAAGGACCGTTAATGTGTGTGTATATCCGTGTGTGTAACAGAGAGAGAGAGAGAGAGAGAGAGAGAGAGAGAGAGAGAGAGAGAGATCATTTGCTTCCTCTTTACTGATTTTGAGTAGAATGACCGGACCATTTTTGAGGAAGCCCCAAGACAAGGTTTCTAAAGAGTAAGTCTTTTGCTAAAAGTAGGGAGAAAAAAAGGAATGAGCTGGAATTGTCAGAATACACCCACACATGCACACACACACACACATGCACACACGGGTGAGTGAAGTGGACTGCATGCACCTCTTTAGGAATCATCCAGGCGGATGATAGGATTGTTGACAGTGAACTGCATATAGTTAACCTTATATTAACTTGGAAAGGCAAAGGTTGGCCTTTTATCATTCCTTCACTGCTTAGGCTTAAGTAGGCCACACACACACACGCGCGCGCACACACACACACACACAAACACACACAGGATAAAGGCATTGTCGCTGTACCGGAGCACGTCACCTTTCAGCAGCTGTGACAGCCCAGGCTGAAAAGTCATGCACACATGGCTTTCAGACGCACACACACATATGCACACACACACACACACACACACACACACACACACACACACACACACACACACACACACACACACAGCTGCCTAAAACACACCTTTATTTCCTCTGCCTCTTTCTGCTAGTCAAACACTCCCCTGCAATGTCTTCATCTTTTACAGACATTAACATCAACACTAAGAAATCTAAACAAGCTCTTTACCTGTGTAAAACACACACTTGCTTTCATCCTCACTGTGACACGCACACACATGCACACACAAACACACACATGCACACACACAGAAACTGTGCTCTCCACACTCTCATACCCTTTAATTGCCTCACAATAGGGCTGCAGTCAGGACAGGATTACTCCAACAATGGCTGGTTCAGCCAGTTAAGATTGCTCTCTTCCCACTGATGGAGAGAATGGCCCACTGCAACCGATCCAGCTAATCCACTAATGTAATACATACTGCTTTCACTCTTCTCTCGTACTCTCTCTCTCTCCCACTCCCCATTTCCCCTTCCTATTACATTTCCTTGTTGTCAAAACTTTTTTCTGTTAAAAGTAACTGCACTTTAGTGGGATTATTTCAGGAGATCTGGTAATAAATGACTAGGAGTAAAAAATAGGGATGACCAGGAATAACACTTTATTGCATTAACGTATGTTAGAGTTAACACTTTTTCCATTTCCTTTAAAGTTTCCTTTTAGGAGAGCTCTTGCTACACCAGTGAAGACCTAACAAAACAAAACAAAAAAACTCTACCAAGTAAATCAAGTAAATATTTACAACAGCTTACAAATATAGTAATGTCATTCCCCTCGGTCACAAATGAAGATTTTAAAGCAGGATCAAAGCAAATCTGGGATAGAAAATATGACCTCACTTCCTGTTCTACTTAATCAAAACAGAAGTGATCTTTCTGGTGGTCACTTGTAGCCGGCATCACAGACTAACAGTGCAGGGAAGCAGCCAAAGATATCCATTAAATAATTTAGATTTTAGAGGGGCACCTAGGACGGTGCATAGTGACCCACTTTTACCAATGTCGGTTTCACGATCATCATCCACATTTCCGCCTGTTGTGCGAATCCAGATGTTTAACATATCATCAAAAGCAAAGCCCGTCATAGGGGTTGAAGGCCATGAGCAGGCGCAAAGCCACCGGAATCCCATGGTCAGAGTGGGAACTCTGGACTCTCCCGGATTCTGAAAAAGTTATTTGGGTGTATCCATGACGACAAAGGCATCCTCTGCTCTGTTCCCAGGGAGAGAGAACAACGGCGTTAGCCACTACTGTACGGCTTACTGAGCTTCTATTACTTACAACAGAAAGAGAGACAGAGAGAGAGAGAGAGAGAGAGAGAGAGAGAGAGAAAGAGAGAGAGAGAGAGAGAGAGAGAGAGAGAGAAAGAGAGAGAGAGAGAGAGAAGAGAGGATTCTGATAGAGATATAGAAACAGGAGGTAGTCAGGAGGCTAAAAAGGCTGCTATTAGATGTCAAGCTGGCCTTTGTGTCATATCAATGGGTGCAGATTAAAGTATTTGAAATAATCTTACTGGGGGCATTAAAGGGCTCTAGGCAAAAGAAAAGACAAGGGTTAGAAAAGAAGGACCAGTCATGTTCTGTAAGGATGGATGGTCTCATTCTCTCACTCCTTTCTGTATCTCTCTCACCAATCCCTCCTTTATCTTCCCGTCCCTCTCTTTCTCTCTAAATCCATGTATCTCTCTTGCCTCTCTCTTTCTTTTTCTTGTATCTCTCTCTTCCACTCTTTCTCCTTTTCTCATTCTCTCTTCTGTATACCTGTCTCCCCTGCTTTTCTTTTCTGTTTCTCTAATATGCTCTGTCACTCTTGCTTCTCATTTAATCTGTGATGTGATGTAGGAAAATTAAAATAAAAACATTTTATTTTTGTTTTTCCATAAAAACTCACCCTGGTGAAAGCTTTTTCAACAGCCTGTCCTCACCACAGTGAAAGGTAAGATTTGTTCTTTAACAATCTAATAAGGCATGCGTTAGTTGGCTTTATTTTTCAGGCATTCCTCGGTTTGCTGGAAGCGGCCTGTTGCAGTGTCTTATGAGAGGAGCCTAATTGAAATCACTCTCTCATTACTCTTCCAGAGGTGCTTTTCTTTGGCTAATTGCTGCTGTAAAACCTAATCAGCTCTTTGAAACAAGAGCAAGCTAATGAGCTCTTATTTATTCAGCTAAAGAACTTCAAGGGGCCCAGAGGCTTGAAATCATATTTTGAAGTGTGTGTGCGTGTGTGTGCATGTACGTGCGTGTAGGTGCGTGTGTGCATGTGTATGTGTGTGTGTGTGTGTGTGTGTGTGTTTGTTAGTAATTGATTCAGTTCCAGCTTACGCCTTGTTTGTTAGGAACCCCAGAATTTTCAACTGCCAAGAAAATATCAGTCAAAATGAGAGTAAACTCTTTTTTTTATCATTTCCATCTCTCTCTCTCTCTCTCTCTCTCTCTCTCTCTCTCGCTCCCTCTTTTGCTCTTCTCTCTTTTCACATGACCTATTTTCCTGTCCTGAAGGGCCACGTGATGGAGGGGAAACTGTTGTTTAATTCCTTTTTCTCTCGCCTTCAATTAATGATGCCCTCACACCTGAGACCGGGGACAGCCATGTTAGACTGGAGCACAGCTGGGGAATACACACACACACATACACACCCACACACACACATATCCACTCTCTTACCAATAAGCTCTGCCTACAGAGACACTACTCACACGCGATTGCAAAGGAGAAAGTGGAAGTAAATTTAAAAAAATCAAAAAAGAAAGTGTACCCCTTTAATTCTATGGATCTGTGACAAATCTACAATACACAGGTCACCTAACACTCCACCCACACATTACTATCTTTGATAGCAACTGCTGCCAGGTTGGACAAGCTTTACAGAACACTGGCAAAACAGACAATTAAGGGTAATGAGATTAGTTTCAAATGTTTCTTTTGTATGTATGTAAACATAAGGTCAAACTTCTGGGACAAATTAAATCTTGTAATCCCAGCACTTAACATCAGCATGGTGTGAAATTTACATGCTTTTCTGACCTGAATGGTTTCATTTAGCAACAACTAAAAATGGTGCTGATTAATAGTTAATAGTCCAACGTTAAATTTTTTACGTGTGGTTGCAGCTGCTTGCCAGGATGCAAGCGATGGTCCTAAACTGGAAGGATTAAGGTTTTCTTCCAAGACGCCAAGATGTTTTCTCAAACTGCTAACATGAAGAAACTGGACAGCTCAACATGTCCCAAGGAGAACACTGACTCCTAACAGAAAGCAACAGTTTTTGCTAACAGACACCCCTCAGTGTTGCAGAAAGGGCACATCCTATCGACACAGCTTACATAACTTACATGTAAAGTTCTAACACACAAGTTACTGATAATAAGGTTTAATAAGTGAATATTAAGCTCAGTGGGTGACAAAAAGTGGTAGAGATGGGCAGTGCAGGGGGTGTGTGTGTGTTTGTGTGTTGGGTAGAAGGGAGTGGTTTCCACGTGGCATAATTGGGGTGCAGCTGTCTCTGGGGCTGTGAAGCGTTCTGGTTCAGTGGAAGCAGAAACAAGCTCGCCACCCTTTTACATGCACACACACACGCACACACACGCACACACACACACACACACACACACACACACACACACACACACACACACACACACACACACACACACAGCAGCCAGGTATAACTGCCTTCACACATCCACACATAGTTCACTACACTACTGCCGACAGAGGTCTGGCAAACCTAAAACAGCTGTGTTCATCCGATAGCACAGGTCAGTGACTCATTAACTTGTACACAGACACGCTCACAACATAGTCCCATATAGACATCTGTCCTTAACTTCAGCTCACAAAACTTCTCCATTACTCCCTTTGCTTTGGGTCTATAGCTGCTTTCCAACAAAAAAGCCCAAAATTGAAATCAAAAACAGCTTTAAGAGTCACTGTATTTGTCATTTTCATTAATACTTTTTTTCTCATGATATTATTAGAAGGTTTACCACCTTTATTAGAAAAAAAAATATATGTTTTCAGCTATAAGGGAGTTGTTATTCTTTTTACATCTCTTTCCATCTAGAAACATTACAAACTGATGTTCAGTATTTTGAATGGAACTCTCATTCCTCCACCCAAAAGAAAAAAAAAAGAAAAGAGAACTTAAACAGGAGACATACACCAGTGCACCCACGCACAAAGCTCATCCCCGCTGCTGGTTTTGTTTTTCACTGCAGAGTAAAACGCTCACAGCAGCAACTCTTTACTCTTCTGTAAACAAACGCCTCTTTCTCCCACACAAATCAGAAGATGCTCTTTTTTTGTCTTCTCCACTGCTGGGGAAAGCTTTGAACTGCTGCCTTTGATTGGTGGATGCTCTCTGCCAAAAGCAGCAGAGAAACTGAGTGAAAGTCTAGAAGCAGGAGTTTAGTGGATGTAATGGCTGCCCAGTGCAGCTACAGCTCAGTGATGATGCTTTAGCGTTGGAACTGTATCTCACTCCTAAACTGTAATAACGGCTCATATGAATAAATCTGACAAACACTTCAGAGCTTCATCTGAAGTGGCTGTTCACCAAAGAGCTTCAGCTTTATCTTCACCACAGACAGATGGAGCTCCTTTATCTTGGAGCGTGTGAGCATCTAAACATCCGTAACACATATACCCACAGTTGCACACACACAAAGCCCACAAATGGACCTTCTTGCTCATGCTCATACACACAGCCATCCATTCAATGAAAAGCTGCAAACTTCAGATGCTTATCTATAATTTCTGTCATATCAAAGCAGTTTCTCATTCTGTTGAATTATTTTTGGCAGAAATGATGTTGATTAAATCTTTTATTTTTTTATTGAGGAAATGATGCACCCCCAGCTAAGCAATCCTCTACAGTGAAACATCATTTCTACATTTATCTTTCATTTTTCGACTGATCTATTGAACAATGAACAAATGAACAATGGAAGTAAATTTGATTGTGCAGAAATGTGTTACCAGCAGATATGATTTTTTAAAAATCATAAAAACATGTTGTTCAGTTGGGGTGCCTTAACTTTAGAATACAACTGTACATATAAATCACATTAATTCTGTGCATTAATGTTTCCAGTGATACCTTGCAAGACTCACAGCACTACCAGAATGTACAGCAGTTAAATATGGCTCAGATATGCCCATAGACACATAACACACACGCGCACGCACCCACACACACACAAACACACACACAAAGTATTAATCCACCTCTTACCTGTCTATGATGACGGGGTCGGAGGGGGTTTCATTACGGTTGCCACAACTCTTCTTGTCACAGCAGCGGCTGGGAAAGGGTGAGGTGAAGGGGAGGTAGAGAGAGAGAGAGAGAGAAAGAGAGAGAGAGAGAGAGAAAGGGTTAATCCAGGTGCTCCCGTACATATCTGTACATGTACATGGCAGAGGTAGCAGTTACAGGCCAAGCTCCATCTGTATCTGTGCAATACACATAACATGCACATTTGACACAAACATTTCCTACAGTGTACCTTCATTACCCATTGGTAACACTGGGCTGAAAGATGAAACTGGTGATTGGAGGCAGTGAAGAAATCACAAGAAATCACTCAGCTATGCTGAGTGAACACAAACTTCTGATCAGATATCAGCTATTCTCATACAGTACTACTACTATTACTACTGCTACTGGGAAACATGGCTACTGACCACTTTAAAGCTATGACAGGCATGTCTGAAAGCAGAGAATATTCAGCACGCTCTTACAAGCCCACCATGAACATCATGAGCTAGTGGACATGATAAAAGCTTGTTAAATCAGTGTCCATAATGCACTCTTGTGTGTTTTATGAGACTTGCAGTGTTGGAGACATGCTGACTGTATCAGACTTGACCGTAATTGACTAGTGCCTCAACTCGCAGCATCATCAAATTCAAAAGGACTTTAAATAATGGGCAGAAATAGCTTATTTAATGGAAATTGCCAGCTAATATAGCCTAAGTTTTCATGTTAAGATTATTTTTAAATGTAAGGAAGCTTTAGCTGTTTGCGTATTTTGCATAGCAGCTAATGTATATTGTACTGTATGTATGTTATGTATAAAATTAAAGAGGTAAAGTATGCCCTTTAGAACATTATATATAAAAGCTGTTTAGCTGGGTAGCAAGTGCTGGATACCTGCCACTAGTATAAGAATAAATAAATAGGTAATAAATTAAGTTGTGATTTTTTTTGTCAATGTGTTCGCACCATCTCCAAACCCACCTAATACCTGGTTAAGCTTGGTATGAGCATTTCATTAGATTCATTCAGGTGCTTCTGGTGATGTAATTTCACAAATCCATCCATGGCACCGAGGAGAAATCTGGAACCAAATCTGTGTTCTTCTAACCAGGTTCAAATTATTAAATACTCTGTACAAAGAAACTAAATATATACTTTTTACTGCATTCTTGTTTGTCTGCATGTATGGCACTTGTGGTTTGATGGCAGACAGACACTCACTGCAGAGATAACTGACTTTAAACTATTTGCAGTTTTTTATTGTATTGTACATACCATGGAAAATACAGAGAGGCTAGTCCTTTCAAGTAGTTTTTGCCTTTTTCTTCATGTTAAATGCTGCATTTACTGCATGTAGTGCTTTGGTTCTGTCAGACTTTTCACTTGTTCTAATCCTAATAAAAGACTCACTGTTCAAAGCTGTGCTGAAAATGACAGGCTTACTTATGCACAGCGAATAGCATGAATAAGATATATTTTCCATTAAAAGCTGAAGATTTGACTTAGACTGAAGCAACTGAAGACCCAACAAGAACTTGGAACTACTTTTGCAGAGTGATCACGCCCATCTACATTACCTCAAATTAACTTGAGTCACAAAATTCATCCCCATAACAGTTTTCTGTGCTCATGATTTTACCATCCAGGAAATATTGGTAAAGGGGCCATAGTTCCTTATCATGGACAACATTTAGTGTTGACAGTGCTTCAACAGCAGTTAGTGGAGATACAATGTCCTCAGATGAAGACTAGGGGTCACTTAATAAAACACAAATGTGAAACAAAGTGGCAGGTCAATTCAGAGCAAAAAACTGGAATCAAATCATGTAATTATGTATAATGGGACAAATGAGCACCCAATATTAGAAATGCCCTGAAGCCAGCATCACTGCATTTGCTTGTGATGCTGAAGCAGAAAGAGAGGAGTGTGTCGGGGGATGAGTGGGCCGAAAGGTCTTTCTGTGTTCTCGGTGGGTGGGGGATGTTGTGGAGCAGCAGGTGGGGCAGCGGGCTCACGTTTCTCTGCACAGATGGCAAAGGGGCCAGAGAGAGAGAGAGGCGCACTGGAAGCGTCATGTGATAGCAGCAGCATTGTGAGCCCCTAACAGTGTATAAGAGAAGGCCAATGGGCCTGATGGCTCTGATAATGCACTCCTGGCCTGACCCTGCCTGACCTTGAGGACCCTGACTCTCCTTTGTTCACATACTGAGGGTCTGAAAATCTCATGTCCCAGCTCAGTTTGTATTAGTGGATAAGAAAAGTAACTAGAGAAAGAACCCTCAGTTTGGTGAGCAATTGAGAGGGTCATCATTAATGCGTATTTGACTTTATTATAATGTATTTTACAAACAACAACACACTCACTGTCAGGTTTGATCAATTTCCTTGGCGCAGCCTAAGACTTTTGGAAAGTAATCATGCTTAGGCTTTGTGTGTCTCTTTGGGCCAGTTTAGAATCACTTTGCGTGCTACTGTTACACTTCTCTTTCTTTTTCCCTTCCCAACATCTCCCAGTTTATTTCTCTCTCCTTCTCCTCTGAGTGCACTCATGTCTTTAACGCTGTTCTCTCAGAACTGGGTCATGTCGAGGTCCCCCTGGACCACTGAAGCAAAGTATGCTGGGAAAATAAATGGTGGGAAGGGGAGATGGGCACAGACTGATGTGACTCTCTACCGTCCAAATAATCCAATCATCTGCCAGCACCCAAGGGAGCCCAAATCAGCACCCCCTTCGCCAGTGTACCAACCAGCCTCCCCTTCCTTTTACCTCCGCCAAAAAAAGTATGCTAATTAGCCCACGCATGCTGCGGCTTTGTTTGGATTCTTTCTTCTCCGTGGTCCGTCCCAGCAGACCCCCGCATGCCGTATCTTTAATCTCAAGTGTTTCCTCCTGCTGAAAAAATTAAATCCAAATTGCGGTGCATAATTACCAGGATGTGGCCCTCTGCTGACTGCCGATGCCATTAAAGCTGAACCACCCTGAAAATCAGCCCTCAGATCTATTACTACACAAGTGCCCTCTACTTGCTCTGCAAATGCCTCCAAAAAACTGGGAAAAAAAACAATGAACTTACTCTTAGCTTGCGACCACCAAGCTTGCATGTAGTTCACCTCTGTGGAGTCGTGAGATAGATTAACCACTTTTGCTTCCCTAAATAACCTTTTAGTGAACAGCTTTTTATAAATAATTTGGAGTAGGGCTACACAATATGGTCAAAATTTTTGAATAACAGTTATATAGCTGTATATTCCAACAGTGACATGATTGATAGTATATTAAAAACTGTGTATATTACAAATCTGTGAATTAATAATTTTACAAAAACAACAAATTAATCAGAAAGAAAATGTAAAATGTAGGCCCTTCAAAACATCTTAGCAATGTTTATAACACCAAGGAACACTGACCTATAACTGTGACTGTTCTCTTTGTCAAAAACACAGATTGTGTAGAGGCTCCTTTGAATATCGCAGATGACATAGAGATATGTGTGAAGGACCTTTTTTAAGGCTTGAAAAACCTCAACAAAAGGTTCTATAGCAATGATTTTAATTTCTTTAGCAACAGAATTTCCAAGCCAAGAACCAGTAAAGCTTTATGAATGTAGCCTAGCCCACTTCACAGAGTATAGGCTGAATCCTCACTATTCAGGAAAAGCAAAACGGATCCAAAAAAATGCTCATCAATCAAGCCTTTCTGTGTAAAGAACATGGAGCTCCCTCGTAAAGATCGCACTGTTGCTTTTGAGTGATCGTTTCTTGTTTTGCTTGTCAGTGGTGTTGGATGGGAAAAGGCGCTGTGTTTCTGTCCCGCGCCGCGCAGCGCCATATGGCTAATGGCAAACGCGTGCGGCAATTAACAGGCCTGATTAATGAAGAACAGCCTAATCGCAGACTGGTAATTGCACCTCTATCGCACTGCAGGCTCAGCAGAGGAGGCCCACAGCAGACGGAGTAGAGTGAGGGAGGAGAGGGAGAGAGAGAGAGAGAGAGAGAGAGAGAGAGAGAGAGAGAGACATGAGGGGAGGAGGCTGTTTACACATTTTGTCATCCAATAACTCTTTCTTCCCTCTTCCTTTTTGGCTGCTTTGAGACACTTTTTGGAGTGGAACCCAATAGAGACAAATTAAGGAGCCTGTGTACCTCTATGTTTCCAGCACACGCTTTTTGGACCTTGTAAAGCCCCTGTCCTGATTCAGATGCATGTCAAAGATACAAGCATGTTATGTGAAAGTCCCAAATAAACACTAGAACAGTGTCTTTTTTGAGGAAAGCATAAGCCGCTGTGTCAAAATTACACTACTTAAGAAAGCATATCAAAAGTCATATGTAAATTTGAACAGTATATTCAAATATATAAATCTAAAAATATTCCTAAATGTTCCTAAGCGCAGGTAAAAATGTTCCAAGTGATATAGGAATGTAAGAATACATCTTTGGGTCATTTCACTGGATCTTTTCATTGAGAAATTTTAAACTCTGTAAAAGGTGATTGGCACCATTTACATATCACATTGCTTCAAAGGTTAAAAATGACAAAAACTGGAGAAGAACTGGAAAAGGTTTTGTCTGTATGTATGAAAGAGACAGAAAGACAGGAGGGGAAGAAAAGAAGGAAAGAGAATGGGCTCTTGCTCGCCTACACATATTTCATTGTCAAAACTCAACACAAACTGCATTCATTAACAGCGGAATAACAAGAAGATTCTTATTGAGTAATGAGTTTTTCCTTGTCCTAATTAACCAAGCATCAGTGGGATATTTTTAGGAGAAAAACTGTTCAAATGCTCCTCTCTTCGGCCTGAAATAGATGAGAGCCCATCTCTACAACCCAGTTTTAAGTGTAAGGAATTCATCTTTTGATTTTAATTAAAGGTGCATGGCTTCCTCTCCCCTTGCTCTCTTCCCTGAGCAGAGAGAGAATGACCTGAATAGAGGGAGGGAGAGAGAGAGAGAGAGAGAGAGAGAGAGAGAGAGAGAGAGAGAGAGGAGATACTGTATCTATAGACTTGCTTGTGTGAAGGTGTGTTCCCCCTTCATTTCTCATCCTCCTTCTTCTCCTCATTCCTCATTCTAGAGGTGACTCGCAAAATATACTTTTCTAAGGTGTTTCTATGCACCTTACTGAATAAAGGTGAGGCATTGAATTTACTTGATTCCAATGTGTGCATCATTTCCACATGAATAAAATATATTAGGCACAATGCTCTCTTTTAGTTTACTTACTTTTGGCAATAGGTGGGTTGATGTAATATTTCATATTTTATTCATGTGGAACAGTGAAGTATCCTCAATGCATCACTTATTTCAGTACAAAACAGGGAAAAAATAAGCACCCATCATTAATATGCCCATCATTGGAATGCTAAAACAAACAGGCCTCCAAAATTAGTATCTACGGCTGGCGTTTTGGCGTCTTCTTAGATGGAGCTACGTCTTTGATGAAGAGGAAGTTCTAAACACTGCCTGGGAAGAGAGGCCTGCCAGATTCTGCTGATAGGAAACAGGCTACAGAGACTTTATCTGGCCATGTTTAGGAAGATGATAAATGATCGGAATATGTCTCCATGATAGCAAAGCTGAAGCTTAAGGCTACCTCAAAATACAGAGGATAGCACTTTATATGACTTATCTCTCTGATAGAGATAAATATACTCATAATGCAAGCATGGAGATTGCTGAAAATATTATCTGAAATTGTATTTCACTAAAATATTATCTAAAACAGAGCCACAGCCCTTCTTATATGAAGGACATGTTGCTTTATTATGTGTGGTTTGTTTGGCTCTGTAGCTTTCTCCCACTGAGCAGTAGGTCCAGTGTGTGGCAGTGGAGCCACAGTTTGCAGGAGAGAGTTGGGGGGCTGTGTTCCAGCAGGAGAGACCAACACTAACACTGGCTCCAGAGTGCCAAGACAGTGCCAAATGCTCAGAGGAGCCAAAGCAAAGCCCACAGGTTCAAGAGCCTGATTGTGTAATGGTGATGGAGAGAGTGTGAAAGAGAGAAAGAGAGCGAGAGAAAGAGAGAAGTGTGTCTGAGTGTGAGCATGTGTGTGGGTGTACACATACACTACCATTAAAAAATCTGGAATCTCACAGTAATAATTTGCATTATTTTATTCAGTATTGACATTAACTACACTCCTAAAGCTACCCTTAAAGTACCAGAAAGGGTTCTTTGTGTAATTTCAAAGAAAAAAAAAGTCTTAATGAAAATCTTCACACTCACCATATTTACAAAATTGGAAATAAACTGAATATTCTATGGCATCAATCCAGCCTCCATTGTAAAAGTCATTGTGAGTGTGTCAACGTAACATATACTAGAATTATGTGATCATGTGATCACAAAAAATATTTTTTGTTCATCAAAGCAGCGGTGGCCTAGTGTTTAGGGCGTTGGCCACATGATCGGGGGTTCGAACCCCTTCCCAGTTGGTTGCCCTGAGGTACCCTTGAGCAAGGTGCCATCCCCATCACTGCTCCCCGGGCGCTTTCAATAGCTGCCCATTGCTGCATGGTGTTTGAGTGTGCATGGGTTAAATGCAGAGGTCCAATTTCGTTGTGGTTCATTGTCTGCTGTGCTTTGACCTCGCAATGACAAGGGTTGTCACTTTCACTTTCGTTCATTAGCAACTGCTTATCTTGTAGGAGCCTATCCCACTTAGGGTGAAAAACAGAGAACTCTTAATCAGATAAGCTTTCATTTCCTAACTACAGGTACAGTCTCCCTAGAGCAACTTAAGAGTCTTACTTCCCATTGGTGGTAGAGTTGGAGGTAGGATTTGATCCTGTGACTTTCTGGTTCATAGGCAAGGCAAGTGTCCTACAACTACACCGCAGCTTTGGAGTGATAGGGTAGATTAATGTGGCAGATGAGTGTGTACAAGCCTCACCTGCACATGATCTCATGTGTTAGCAGAACTCTGCACATCTCTGGATTCTTGTCTTGACCTTCATAAATGATAGGCTGAGGGGATCAAAGAAAAAAAGAGAAACAGTTAAACAGTGAAAAAGATAGTGAAAGAGTTTAAGCAAATGTTTCCCCCTTGCCATGTGACCTCTTCAGGCACTGCGCTGAGTTTGTGGAAAGGCGCTTGACTTATTCCTGGGCTTAAGAAATCTCACAATGGGAAGAAATGGAATTGTACTGGCACCATTTACCCCCAAACCAAAACATTACATGAAACATCACACGGAGTGCAAACCACAACTCTCTGCGCTCTCTTTCTCTCTCTCACACCCACGCACATGCTCTTCAGAGCTTAATGTGAACCTTATTCCATCTGGCAGAGGGCTTTTGCTGAATGACCACATGTGTCATGGGAACGGTCTGGAGCTTTCCAGCACCGCTGGATGGGGACAGTGTGTTCTGCCCGTTCTCCATACACTTCACAGCACAGATTTACAGGGATCTTGTTTAGTTATTACCAATCAAACAGGCTCGGTAGGTTGGTACACTTTTGGAAGACCTGAGCTATGAAACTGGGTGGTCCATTCTGCCAGGCTCCAAGTGGTCCATTTAATGCCCACTTTACCATGGCAATAAAAAAAACCCTTAAACCTGAGTCAAGCCAAAGTGACCGACCACACTGTTATGACCACGCTGCTGGCCAGTGTGCATCAGCTCCATTGAATTTCAAGCTATACTCAGATGTCTGTGCTGTACACTATGTATATTAATTGCTAAGGGCATGTGTATTGTGGTAAACCTTTATGTGACTATTTTTCACTCAGGAATTAAGCTTTGTCTTAGTTCTTTCAGCATTCTGCATAGTCCTGGACCAGGCACCATCCAGGAAACTGATTTTAAAGGAATAGGCCTGTTTTATCAACCTGATTTCTGACTTTTGAATGGGCAGTTTGCTTAACATCAGCAATCATTTGTTGTATGTCCCTGTCCTTAGTAAAACAACTGGAAACCTGCTATTGGGAACAGGGAAACACCTTAAGAAGCCAATGAGCAGCTTCTAAATCACTTTCCATTGGATCTTATGAGTTAACAGATTTTCAAAGTGCATGGAAATTACTGTTCATGGCTATGGATCATACATTACAGATGTGGCAAGAAATAATGGCTTATTTATTTGCACAGTATGAATTTATGTGGCTGTGCAGAATCAATACACCACTTGGTACCGATCTACTGCAGCAATAGTTGAAGTAATTTTAGATGAACATATTTGAGAAGAAAATTATAGGCGAAATCTCATCTTGCCATTCTCATTAAGTCCAATTAAAACAAAGCTTTGAAAGTCCACAGCACTTGTTGTGGCTGTGCAGATTGTTGTCTTGCTGCGTCATGGCAGAGCAGCTTGTCATAGCAGCCACCCTAAACAGGCATCTGGGAAGAGTTTCAGCTTGACATTAAAAATACACTAGAAAATTGTCTAATAATTTTGTCACACAAGATATGTTGCTCTGTTTCAGCCAAAAAAAATCCAGACCGCACCCTGTTCTTGATGCCATGATAAAGACAGAAAGACAGAGAGAGAAAGACAGAGAGAAAGAGAGAGATGCATGAGGTCAACACCTCCACTTTTTTCCGTGTGCTGGTTTCAGAATTCAGTGCAGAATTTCTCTCATTTCATCAAATGTGAGCTTGTATGTGAATGCATGTGCGTGTGTGTGTGTGTGTGTGTGTGTGTGCGTGTGTGGAGCAGTTGGGCTGCCAGACTGGAGCATAGTGAGCCATCTGGCCAAGTCAACACTTCATCCAAAAAACCTCAGCTTTGTTTCCACCCTCATTCCACACAACATGTCCTCCACAGCCGTGAATCACTTACTGTAGCCTAAACATACATACACATGCACACACACAGAGCAGCCCATTATCAGCATCTACACACACATGCACACGCATGCACACACACTGCACACAAAACAACTGACAGCTGTTAACAAGAAACAGTCCCAGTCAGAAGAGCACAAGCTTTTTTCAATTACCCACAAACACTTGTTTGAAAACAAAAACATGCCGAAAATTCTGTAATCTTCTTTCTGAAATGAGGTTCGTTCAAGTGTGACTTCTTTCTGTGTAGCACAGCGATGGCTGGAGGACAGTGGTGATCAGCTGCATGTGTATCTTTGGTTTTCCCCTTTGCAGAAATAAGGGTCAAGGTCCTCTAAAAGTGTGCAAGCATGCATCACTGTCTGAGCCCACCGCTCCGACCCTCAGGCTGACAGAAAGAGAGAGAGAGAGAGAAAGAGAGAGAGAGAGAGAGAGAGAGAGAGAGAGAGAGAGAGAGAGAGAGAGAGATGAGGAGGTGTGGCATGAAGAAATGTCCTCTACTGTTACACAGTTGTTTCATATGTAAGGTCCTCCATTTATCACACAAACTGTATCCAGCAACCTCTTAATAATAGGCAGTGCATATAGTCCTCCACTGGCTGGAGCAGCTCCCAAAAATAGTTCTGCAATATTTCCTCCAAGGTCTCACTCAGGCCACCAAAACTATCTGTTTTTCAGTTGCTCTAATAGCAAATTAAAAAAGTGAACAAGTCGAAAAAGTTAAATACCTCTGCAGGGCAACGTACACACACACACACACACACAAACACACACAGAGAGAGAGAGAGAGAGAGAGAGAGATGTTATGGAGCAGCTTTAATTACCCACTTCTTTGGAGACTCATAAGTGTGTGTCTAAATATTTGCATATGAGTGGTATTAAGTCTTTAGGTGGCCAGAGGCCAAGTACAGAGGGCAGCATTCATACCCTATCTGACATCATCAGGGGCTCTGAACAACTCATGATTACAGGAAATGTCTAATACAGAGATTTGTGTCACTTTGTTGCATTTGTGTTGACTTTGGGTAAGTGTTTCTGGCGTCCGAACGTGACATCCACATGGTCAAAAACTCCCTCCTCTTTAATGAATGGAACAGAAGTGCAGACCGGCCTCTCTGAGTGGAAAAGGATACATAAGAGACATGCCCTTAAAAAGAGGGAACTTTAACATGCAGAAAAAAAACTAAACCTATGACATTTTATTTTTCAAGCTTTTGTTGTTTTAAATGCATTATATGTGAGCCTTCATTTGCATATCTAAGCTTGTAGAAGTTGTGTTTATTTATTTCAAAATCTAAAAAACATCAAATTTGACTGGGGATACTTGCTCTGGTGTTATTTGTATGAAAGCAGCACTTTAGAACAATCAACATTTAAGATTTATCTAGGACTAATCCTGATCCTGAAACCTTAAACTCGATACCAGATTAGATGCAGCCTTTCATTATGTAGTTTTAATATTAGTAAATATTATATTTGTATATTAGTATAAAGTATTAGTATTAATGTCAAATAATTTGAAAAGACACTTTCTCTTAAAAGTCTTACATTCCAAAGTGTTTTTTCCTGCTCTACCAATCAATTAAGGACAATCAAAAAACAATCCCCCTGCCCACACATACACACTCACAGACATCCACGAGCAACAGGGGAGTTGGAGTGTACCTGGCAGCTCCAGCCCAGAGCTATGTGAACAAAGAGCTGCTTAAGGAAGGCCAGGCAGAGCATGAAACATGCATGACGGAGGCTCCTGTGTGAAGCTTTCATTAGGCCCCCGACGTGGCTTTTAATACATATTTCATTCTGCACGAGCCGCGCATCACAGCTCGTTTGCGACCTGCCTTCACCACCTTGAAGTGACAAGCGCATCTGAGGCATGTAAACAATCCACTATAAATACATGAAAACACATTTCCCTCTTTGTTAGCGTCACTGGCAAACGTGTCAGGAGCAGTATGTGACTGCTGTGAGTGTCTGCGTGCAGGATTCTCCTTTGTTCCTCTGCTCAGCTGTTGTGGAGAATGAGAGAGAGAGAGAGAGAGAGAGAGAGAGAGAGAGAGAGAGAGAGGAAGGGAAAGAGTGAGAGAGAGGAAATGTGTGTGTGTGTGTGTGTGTTAGAGAGAGAGAGAGAGAGAGAGAGAGAGAGAGAGAGAGAGAGACAGAGACAGAGACAGAGACAGAGAGAGACAGACAGAAAATAGCTAGGACTCCACCATTTTCATCAGATACATCTCACACTCAGGTACTGATCACAGATATGGCTTGTCAACCTGACACCCTGCACTTCTCCTCTGCTCTCCTTTCCTCTCCCGGCTCACTGTGAGAGTGTATGTGGGAGTGAATTAAGTCAAGAGATGGTGCAGGCTGTCAGGGAAAAACAGCGAGCAAATCTTCCCCCATGTTTACCCTGTGCATTATCATATATACACTGAAAAAGTAATGCTTTGAATTTACCTGATTCAAATGATACAACATGAATAAAAAACATCATGTAAACTCACTTACTTGCCTGCCATAAAGTACATAAACTGGAAAACAAAATTGCATAATATAATTTATTCACGTGGGAATGAATGAATTCAGGGAATCAAAGAATGAGTGTACTCCCCTGTGATTTCAGTCATCATTTATCCCCTTTCACTCTTTCACTCCCACCACCCCACACAGCCTGTTCCACAACTCCCACATGCAGTCCACACACACTCTCCACACTGCCAGTAAGTGAGTTCTCAGAGCGGACTCCCCTAGTGCTAATGAGAAGTGTGTGTCGAACAACTCCATAAACCTGCTCTGTAACAGTGGCACACTGCTGGGCCAAAGCCAGCCTGCCAGAGCCGCTTCTGTAGCCCTTCTGTACTGAGTTATGGCCTTTTAATGGGAAATCTTAAACACGTTGTGAGTGCTCCTCAGCCTGGGCAGGCCAGTTTCTTACCACACTGTGGTTTGCATAGGGCTATGCAAAAATCAGCTTAACCCTTTGCACCCTAGGCTTGTTATTTAGTCATAAATCTCAAGATTTATCATTTAGTAAATATAATCCATTAATGGGTGCTAAGTGGCACATAAATCAGTATCTGTGGGATCACATACTGGATAAAGGTTTAACTCTTCAAACAGGCTTATAGTTTAGATGTTCTGGAGACGGTTTAATTCAGTTATTATACAGTTAAAAGGACTTATCTGTTAGTTAGGGAGTGCTAGTTAAGGTCACATTCTTAAACTTGTGGGAAATTGAATAGTAATTATCCTAAGACTTTGAGATGCACTGACCAGTATTTATATGATTGTATTAATTCCTGCTAGTATAGGGCTTAATATACCCCTCAGATATATAATATTTTGGAGGCCTTTTATTCTGTAATGTTTTACTAAATGATTTGGTAACAAGTGATGCTTTGACCAGTATCTAAACAGCATTTATTCCTGCTGGTTCTTTTCCTTTTTAGGTTAACTATCCAGTTATAATAAATGTATTAGTGTCGTTTTAATAATAATTAAAGAAATATCTAGCTACAAGAGTGAGTAACCGCAGTGTGTATTCACATGCAGGATCCAACCATTTGAAGTTTAAAGACTCTTTACACAGATATCACTGCCAGTGTCAAAGCAACGAAAAAGATAAGCACAGCAGAGAGAAACCTTATTAGCTGTGCTGCTGCCAGCTTGTCTTTAGGCTAGACTGAAATGAAATGGGATTGTATGTAAAATGATGGAGTTAGTGTACTTTAGTTCAGAGATAGGTATGCTGGGAAATGTAGTGAAAGGCTCTTTTGTCACGAACGGGACCCATGGGACTTGAGCTTCCACAACTCAGGGAGAGCAGAGCAGTGCTATATTATGCCAGCGTGTCCACTTGGATGCCAAACTGCTCTCTCTTCAGGCTCTCTCTCTTTTTCCCTCCTCACGACATCATTAACAGGTATTGCAGTACCTTTTGCTGGGACAACAGAAATAGCCAGTAAATCAAGAGGCGAAATATATGCTCATAGGGGGGACAGAGGTGGCGAGATAAACAGCTTTTTATTGAGCTGGCGTTTTGAAAAAGTGTGCAGTGGGCCTGTCCTCCAGCCACCGTATTTACTTCTCTAGTGTGACGCCCCTGCCTTTCACCCACACAAATAAATCTGCCTTGCTCACACACAGCCCAATAGCCCTGCACAGTGACAGCCACAAGCAGCATCATCAGCTTCATTCACACACCAAGCACCAAAGAGTACACACTCACAGCACAACTAAGGAATTCTGGATATGTGCCCACCGCCACATCGACATAACTGGCAACATTACCAAACTTCTTATTAAGTCTTGCAGTAGCGTAGCATGGAAACCTTCTATTATGGTTTACCAGCACAAATGAGAGCACTGAAGTAGCATGTGCAGGGTTTTGTTGCAATAAAGAATGACATGATAAAAATATAAGAACAGAGATTTTGTGAGAAAAAAAAAGTCAGTGACAATATAGAGTTATAAGACACACAGGTACACTTACACACACACACACACACACAGTCTGCTGGCTTATTGACAGCCAGTGATTTGCTAAATGTTCAGACTGCCGCTCCCTAAAGGGCGCCACAGGGCCACCACACTACAACACCTGCTAATTGCCTGACACCTTCATGCACTTCAACCTGCACCTCTAATATGGACACAACACAATACCAACTACACTTTTAAAAATAAAGTGGTTAAAAGGACTCCTGTATTAGAGGAATCACCTTTGGAGAACCTTTCCATGCAAATTTTTTGAAATTTGAGATGTGAAGAAACCTTTTAAAATTTAAAGAACCTTCACATAGTATTATTTTTCAAGCCCTAACTGTTTGTTCAAGCCCTAAACTGTCAATAAACTTTCATTTTTAAAAGGTGCAGAGGGGGCAGCAATTTAACCTGTGTTTTGTGAAGCAGTGACTTAATGTCTACACTTAGTTATTAACCATAAGACCTGTCCAGTAAGTATTAAAAAAAGGTTCAGTAATAATAATTTTACAATATATGATTGTTATATTGAACTGGGGGCTCATGCGCCAGCCCTTACAATTTCTCAGGTCAGTTTGTTCAAGCATCTTAATGATCTACTCATTGCTATTATTTCTTGAATACTATTCGAAGTAAGACAACCTAAGCAATGCACTTCTTACAATTCACCTTTATACATTTGCATCTCTGAATCCTGTTGGCTTTCCAAAATCTGGGAAAAAAAATCCACAGCTTGCCGGCCAATACAAAGGAAGGCAAACCCGAGTCCCACAGCGATCAGATGGAAAAATAACAGAGAAATCCTCTTGCCTAAATACATTGTGAAACATGGGCCGTCCTAAAGCACACTCAGCTGTTAGTGGTTTAGGGCCTCTCTTTCACCCAGCTGCTCCAGTTTCCAGTAGAACACACACTTTTACACAGAGAAATGTCGCTGATGGGG